>ARYC01011392.1:0-17421 GCA_000711775.1 Oxytricha trifallax
GTAAAGTCCAGCTAATTTTGAATTTCTCTATCGAACAAGTACCATATTGTCTAGGTTTCCAGAAAGTTAACTGCCACGAATTTAATTATTTATTTAATTAATTATAAATTTATTTCCCAAATCAAATGTATTCCTACAATATCAAGATTTTTTTTATTATTATCTAAATAATTTTTTATAAATTTCCTTCAAATTCTTTTTTTAAACAATTATTAATATAATGTTTATTACTAAAAAAGAAGTTTCATATTGTACTATTGAAACTTCTTCATGAACTTTGGACAATTAGTGTTCAGAAATATTGCTCATCTTTCTAGGACAAATAACAATCTAACATAATTTTTGTTTAAAAATAACCATCTTACTTTATAATCTTTGTAAATGCAATTGTGATAGGAGTCTCTACCTGGCAAGGGTAACTGCTACAACACCGTAAATTCTAATATTCCACTGTTACATTTTAGGTAACTTATCTCCACTATCTCTAAGTTAAGCTTATTAGAATCCATTCTAACGAATTAATGCAGTTCAAATTATTCATCAACTTATTTCATCTAAATATATAAAATTAAAACATAATATCACTACCTATTTAGTTTCTGATGAAAGCATTATCTTCATGAAGGTTATTATGATTTTCAATCTGAAATGCAAGTAAATTCAGTAGTTATTTGTTATTAAAACAACACACCTTGTATTCTTGCTTAATAAAGCAATGTTGAGGTCAATTAAGTTAATTTGATTAAATTATAAGCAAACTGTTTCATTTTTAAATTAAAGTAATAATATAAATTGACTGATGAACATGCCAAGTATGGATGATAGTGTTTTATGATAATGTAAAGTATAAATCAAAACCCCAAAACCCCTTAGTGAGGTTTATAAGTGCTTTGATTTGTAGGGTATAGTTGGGGTCTTATTGGGGTTAGTAGAGAAAACACAGTTTTTATGCGAATTTAATGAATATTTAATGAGTATTAGAGTACTTAATTCAAACAAATTTAATCTGCTTGTCTTTGTTGTATCTTATGAATCTTGCTCTCTATAGTGGCTCAAGTATGTCATCTAAGGATTATCTAGGATATGAAGGAGCTCTCACGATTATCATCTCTACTATGCTTTTTATTTCTTCGCAGACATCTTTTTACTTTATATGCTTCTAAGCTAAGCTAATTGATTGTTTTTCATGCTTTGTACCAAAGTAAGTCATACATTCCATGTCACTTTCTAAAATTATTGCTGCTACTGCCCAAACATCCCATTAAACAGAAACCATTAGTCCACTTCTCTCTTATTGGGAAGTAACCTGGAGTACCAAGTACCTGTGCTAAAGTGACAATCTCCTATCTTAAAGCTCTATTGAAATCTATAACCACTACTTCTAAAGGGCAGAGATTTAGCATAACGTTTTCAGGCTTAAAATCTCTATGAACATATCCAAGTTCATGCAACTCCTTAACACCCTGAATCATATCTGAGAGTATATCGTTTAAATCATCAGGGTATCTATTGTGATATAGGTAGTCTCTCAGAGTCATCTCAAATTTCTTTAGCTTTAATGCGATAAAACCATAACTTAAAATAACACCATTTAGCTTAAGCAAATTCTTGCAGTCTTTTCTTTTGGCCTCTCTAAGTACCATGTATTCATTTGCAAACTCGTTCTAATACTGTTGGTTCTTAATAAGATAACTGAATGGATACGCCTTGTATGCATACTTATCAACTACTATGAGCTTTGCTTTTGCAGGCACGTTTATATTCAAGTAGTTTTCAATACAAGTGCTGAGAACAACTGCATTTAATGCAGGTATATTCATAGCCTTCGCTTAGAAGCATGCTAAAATTGTATTACCAGCTGGCTGGTTCATCGATTCATATCGCTTCTGTCTCTTGAGTCTCTCTTGCTGCTCTCTTTATGACTCAAGAGTATTAGATTTTCTTTTAGCTGGCACTAGTTTTTTAGTCTCTTAATCTTCAATCAAGAACTCACTGAGGTGATGCTTTTGCATATGCTTTTAACTTTAGCTGAGTGAGTATATGATTTCATGCATGTCGTACACTAATACCTACCATCTACCTTATCATGCTTGAAATAGATCTTGGCTTTGCCAGAGTGTGCCTCTTTAAGGTGTCTCTTCAAGCTTTGTTCAGTTGAGAAATGATTCTAGCAGTCTTCACATTAATATATTTTTATCTTTTCTATTGGTTGCTGTTCTTTTAGCTCCTCAACATAATCAATTTAAGTTTAAACCCCTATCTCTGCACTCTCCCTCTGGTTTAATACTTCTATGATAAAAACCTTTGCTTCAAATTCAAGAGCTCTTAGCTCTACCTGCCTCTCAACATAAATGATTTCAGGCTTTTTAGTGGAGCCAAAGTTGAGCATTGATTGACCTGCTCCTAAAAGAGCCGCTCTACGATTTAAGTTGACCGCCATGTTTAAATTCAAATTTAAATTTCTATTATAAAGCTCTTAAAACCTCTATAGCTATATCTGGACTATTTAGGAGTTGCAACAGCATTAATGATGGTTTGATCTAAGCTCTAAGACTTCATATTTATACTCAGTTTATAAGTATAATTTTCGTAATTAAACTCTTAATAATTTTGATTCTGGTACCAACTCAGATAAAGTTCAGGTTGGTACTGGTACCAATGAAGTTTTAAATCAGATTGGAACTTTTCCATTAAAACCTCATTGGATTAAAACTAGGTACTAATTAAGTTTGTACTATTAAATTGGTACCAATTAAACTTAAACGAATTTAGTACCGGTACTAATTAAATTTAAACAAATTTAGTACTAATTTAATGGAACTAAATTGATAAAAATGGAGCTCCATCTCTGAAGTTTGTTACAGCTTCTGCGAACTTTCTCCACGTATCTTTACAGGGTTGACCTCCTATAAGATGCCCATATTTAATAGTAAGTTTTTAAACAATAGTATCCAGAAGTCTATAAATTATAATTTGAAATTCATTAATAGGAAGAGGAACAAAGATGGAATCACTCAATGATCAAATGAAAAGAGTCGAGGCTCAAGAAATGATCTCAAGATTCAGAAGTAAGGAAGATCTCTATCGATATTTAACTTTACATGGTAAGATAACTTGACGACTATTGACATCTTAAACAGTTGGATTATTCCTTCCGACGATGGAAGGTACCAAAATCTCATTTCTAAGAGCGATACTCTGTGATGAGAAGAAAGCCTTCAAAAACACTGAAATTAAGTTGATAGAAATACCAAACTACCCTGAGATTTCAGTCACTAATCTTTATGAGGATGCCATGTAAGATGAGGAAGTGGTAGTCCTTCCTACCAAGAAACAACTCTCTAATAAACTACCAGAGAGGAACTTTTTCTTTGGTGTTCTTGGTACAATAAAAGAGGAGTATCTCAGAGAAATAATTGAAGAAGCACATAAGAAACGATATTCTATCTTTCCTGAAGTCTAGAAAAAGCAAGGCATTCTAATAAGCTCAGCTTGGCAAGAGAAACTTAAGAAGCATCCTTATCTTTCAAGTAAGCTTTGACATATAACTTTGTAGGAAAATCTGGCACTGGTATATATTTTATGAAAGAGCATGTTGCAAAGGTTCACAGAGAAAGATAGTCGCAGACAATTTATGAGGTGAGCAAGAGGCTTTATAAATATGTCTAAAAACCAGATGAAATTAACATAGATGCAGGAGCTGGCACTAAGAGAAGAAAAATGGGCCAAGCAAGCCATAAGAAGAGGAGAAGAAAGAGAATCCAAACCCCTTTATGGGTTAGTTTAATATGTGAACTTATTCATTCATTTATATCTAATACTTATTTATAAACATTCATTCTTCCCTCTCTCGCACAGACTGTTGTCTTTTCTACGCTCACTCTCTTACAGCTGCTTTGAATTAAGTCTACTGTATCGATGGGCAAGTCATGCATAAGATGATACAGCAGCAGCTTCTTGTAGTGAGTCTTGATTTAACTCCAGTAGAATTCAATTCCATTAAATTATGGGCTATAAGCAACGTTGTATACAGGAGTTATGTTTAGCTCTTCATAAGCTTTCTTAGACTCTTTAGTCTTATGAACTGAGAAGTTATCAACAAACAGGATGATCTCTTGGTTACTATACTTCTCTCTGAGCTTATGTAGGAACTCTATATACTACTCTCGCTTAATAGAGCGAGGGTGAATAACATAACTCTCTAGGCCTGAATCTTCACTTATACCAGCTAAAATTGCATGGGTGACTACCTTCACTTTTTAATCATAGACTTCTATATTTTCATATTTCTTATACCAAGACTTATTTATAAAGGTGTTGAAGGTAAACACAGCTTCATCAGCGTGTATGAACTTGATGTTATTGTCAATAGCCCTCTGCATTTAATCATATATATAGTTTAATTTAAACTATAAAATGGCACTGTAAAATCAATCACTCTCTTCACTCTGTTGACAGTCTTGAAAGTAATACCATTTCTTCTACAAATGTTGGCTATAGTTTATGGAGAATACGCATGTCAGGAAACTTGCGATGAAACATCACAGCTCGCTAGTCTAGTGGAAAGTGTGCCCAATACTTTAAAGTCTTCGAGTCACAGAGGGAGTCAATATGGTGCTGTGAGAACTTTTATTTTCTTGCAGGATGCTTTCAAGTGCCTGAATAATAATGCTAAACAGCCAACAAGCAACGATACCTAACTGTTGAGGCACTCTTGCGCAGGAGCTTTGCTATAGCAGAATAATTCATTACTGGTTTGACTTAGTCTATATTAATACTTGTACCATACCTAAGCTTAAGCAGTAAATCTAAATATTACTCATCATAAATAGACCCAAAATTTCGCTAATTTCTATTTCTCATTCTGCAAATTGGCCTAATTTATCTACTAACCCCAATAAAACCCCAACTATACACTTACAAATCAAAGCACTTATAAACCTCACTAAGGGGTTTTGGGGTTTTGAATGCACATAATATTTACATCATGTATTCACATTTTGTGCTGCATTTAGTTGATAATCGTATTATCTACAGCAATTTGTTTATAGAATTACAAAAATTTCATTTATAGGATAATATTGAAGTGTTTAAATTATAACAATTTGTAATATTTTAAGTTATGCAACAAGATTCTACTAAATATCATTATATTGAATGCCATAAGATAAGTAAAAAGATATTTAGCTTTTATCTGAAATTAAAATTACTCTAAAAAAGTGAAAATCATAATATTATGTTATTAGTAAAATTTGATTAAAAAAATAGCAAAAGACATAACATTAGTTCTCTAAAATTATCATAATAATTCATTAAATAAACATATTTAGACAACATTTTATTTAATTATTCAAAACAATATCTTTAAATTTTATTCAAGAAGAATAGTTGAGTTATCTTATTAAATCACTAAATACCAAAGGAATAAAAATAATATGTTTACAGTCTTAAATTAAGTCTAATTCAGATTTATAATAATAACCTATTGTATTTGCTTTTCTTATTAAGATGTAAGAATAATACCCACTCTATCCAATTATAGCCAATTATATATAATTATGCAATCCCTCATTTTTCAAATAACCCCAAATAGTATTTCTGTTATATAAATGGTAGAACTATCAAGTATCAAAATTATTTCAAGACCAAACTTTGTTGAGATTAAACAGTGTCAATAACCAAGAATTTATTTAAGAAATAATAATTGACCACTAGACTGTTACCACCAGTAATAATCAATAGTATCCATATTCTGATTGAAAACTCTAAAGTAGAACTTTCGATATCTAAGTAACTCTCAGCTAAAACAATAGATCTTCATTAAACCGAGGATGAAAACTCAATAATATTACATAGTGTTGACAACTTGAAATATATTAGAGCTCATCATTACTAAGGCAATTAAACAATATGATAAAAGTAAACTATTATATTAAAAATGCCATATTAATCGATATATTTTGTATTAAGCCTTAAATAGTTCTAAATACGAATAAGATCAATCAGAATTAAAATAGATAAATTTAACTAATTGGGATGAAACACATAATCTAATTTAAAATTTAAGCAATCATATTCATTGACAAATAATTTAAAAAAGAACATTAAATAAGCATTCATCCACTATTTCTTTAATAGAATAGTTATGAATAATAAAATAAATCTTAATTAATAATTCAAAACTTACAATTATTCTTATAATTATTTTCTTTATTCTTAATTTTAATAGCAGAGTGTTCTTTCTAGCTAAGCTAATTTTGTTTATTTAATAAAATAATTATAATTTGTTATTTAGTTTTAATAGTTTATTTAATTTAACTTCAGTAATTAAAAATTTTCCAGTTTAAATCTACCTTTTATACATTATTTAATAGTAAAAGAGTAATTTGTTTTGTAATTAGAAATATGTTTAAATAAATTTATAATTAAATCAGATGTCTCAAATAAGATTGCTTTCAAAATGACAAACAATAATATATTTAGAATCTAAATATTATAATATATTATAATTAAAAAATAAATATGCAGAAATCATTCGCTATTCTTATCGTACTTCTCGGAAGTCTCGCACTTGTCTGAGCTTTCGATCGTGAACTTATTGCAAACTGATTCGCCTTGGATCAAAACAGCGTTGAAAACAGATTACTTAAGACTGGCAAGTTGGCCAGATGTGTAGAAATCATCAACAATGGTGTTGGTTTGACTGGTCTCACCGCTGGCCTTCAATTCTATTCAGGTCTCGAATTAGACTGCTACAATGTAATCAGTACCTCAATTCTTGTATCTGACCAACTCATTGACACCATCAAGAGGATTTGAATTATTGAGTACAGAATCTGCAAAATCTGTCTAACTGTTGGCGATTTCCTTTAATCCAAGGAATGATTTCCACTAATGTGAAAAGGAGTTGCCTTAAAGATTTACGGACAGCGCATTCAGACTTTCCTGAAATTAGTAAATTTTTCCAGTTCAATAGCTTAGAATTTAGTAGGCACTCCAATGATGATTCATTATCAAAGATCCAAAACAGCTCCCAGAAGTTCTCCTCATTAACAAGGAGATCACTGATAATGTTGATCAAATCACTGCCACTTGCAAAGTAGATAAGGTTGTCAACACATTCACAAAGTCTATTAGTGAGAATTCAACTTTCATTGCCAGAATCGCAGGAGGTATCATTAAACAAATCCCAGATGAAATCTAAAACTATTTCAAGGTTTCTACAAATTCAGATAGGGGAAAGTCTTTCGAAAATCTTTTTTAAATCCTTGGTGATTGGTCCATAGTTATAATTATCTTAGTCATTTAGGAACTTTTGCATATGCTTAGCCAAATCTAATCTCTCTTTATTTCTTACATTCTTCTATGTTATTTGTTTTTAAAGTAACCCTTCTTATATACAATAAGTCAATCTATCATTTTATATTTAAGTTTTTATTCATACAAATTTTTACATTCTTTTGTATATTTTTTATCTAGAGTTTGGTAAACTATAATTTATGAATAGGAAGTTTAATTCTGTTAAAAACTTTCAAGTTTTTTTAAAAATAAAATATAAGATTTATTTACTTTAACTATAATATTGAGTATAATTATAACAAAATGCTGCCACTATATTTTGATTGAATTCATTAATATTTGATTATTTATTAATTTATTGGTAGTTATTAGAAATTTCACTAGATATATTTGTGGTATTCTACAATTCTATCATAAAAACCCAGGGCTCAAAGAATCAATGCTGGACAAGTTTATGATATCTTTGGTAAATAAGAATATGGTATTTATGACTTGTTTAAATTAAAAAATACCACATTCATAAGCGTTAAAAATACACGATATTTATAAAGTGAGAAATTAACACTTACAAAACATGATTAACTTTTAAATGAATCCTAACAAATGATTGCTAATTAATAATCCTTAGATGGCAGCAAATTATTCCTAACTTTAAGAGCCAGGTGAGTCGATATAATAATGGATATCCTAAGACTAACAACTATCAACATTTCAATCTTATAACTCAAGCATCATAAACTTTCTAAATAATTTCAAAAAAATATAAATTATATAAGACATATATACAGTAAATAACATAGATAGACTCATTTAATATCCAAAATTAAGATAAATGATGAGATTCATTGATAAAAATCTGACTGCGTAGTTATAAAAATGGCTAGCATGGGAAGAATAGTCATTGAAAAAGCCACTAACAAAGAATCAAATTTGAAATATTTAATACTTCATCAAATTCTACTTTCAGGGACAGAAGGACATATGAGAAACAACTAAAGATTAACATAATGAATAGGATTAATTCCTTTCTTATCAGCATGTATATATATATATAAAATGAATGGGGGTAAGTTAATGTGATTACATAAAAAATATATTTAATTAAATTACTAATCATTTTATACTGGTACTTTTTTCCATTATTATCAATAGTTTATTTGCATAACTACATAGAAATCAGAATCTGTGAGTTTAAATATTTCTCTGTAATTTTTTGCGCAATATCATGAGAGTTTCTTAAACAAAAATTGGGCAAAATTATCAGAGTAATATACTCATTAACTTTACAAAAACTGATCTAGTCTAAATATATGGACATTTAATGATAATAATGAGTTTATATATATTTATTTAGAACGCATGATTAATTATGCATCATTTATAATGATTGATGAACCTGTTTTCATTTTAAGCTAATAATATACTGTACTTCAAATGCTAATACAACGGAATTTATTATTTCTATTTCATTCGTTAGTGTGTAATTACTCAATGTTCGTCAATCTGCTTTCAATTTTGGATTAATTTGTTTTATTTACATAAAGCCAATCTTCATGTTGCGGTTAACTTCAATCTAAATATTAATCAATTTTTATTAATTATCACTATTATTTTTTACACAACTCATTTTATAAACCTATCAATTTGTACATTAAATTTTATTATTTTCTTGAAAAGGCGTACTACACAAAATTAATAGCATTAACCATATTGATATGTAAATTTTTATTTTATACTGCAATAATTTAAATAAGAATTGATTTGCTTAATGTATCACAGATAAGTTAAATTTAAATAAATCTATAATCTTTAGTAGTGCTTTTATTTCTGATGTTTCTATTGATTAACAATTAATTGTCATTCTCACTCACTTAATCTATTTTTCGTAACTTTTTTTTTGCATATTATTTAAATATCAAAGCTGTACCGTATGATCACTTGTGGTAATTTACAGAAGTTTAGTATGCCAATAATTTCAGTGAAATGTGAAAATTATTTAATCTATGCGTTTGTTAAGTTATTGAGAATTCTCTGGTTCAATTGCTTTACAAAAATATGTTATATATTCTTGTTAATTTATGATAGTTAAATAATTCAATTATATATAAATATTAAACAATTTAGTTTTCAATGTTTGAACTAAAAGGATACCCTATATAAAAATACGATTAAATACTTAGTGTAACTAAAATGAAGATAAGTAATGAGATTATTGATTTTGAAAGCAATTAAAAAAGAATCATACGAAAAGTGTTCTAATAGAGTAAAGATATAAATGAAACATTTATTAACCTTTAAATGTTCAAGAACTATCTTTATTATAAATCTAATAGTCTTTCAAAATATTTAAAATTGGAATCATTTATTTCTAAATACATTTAATGCAAAAAAAAAAATACAATAACAACGAAAGATCAGATAAACACAGTCATTTATGGTTTATTTATAATTCATATAAACAAATTACATTTATTATAATCTTGAAATCCCAATTGTAATTTTAGCTTTGTAAATAATCTCTTTATTAAGTATCAATATCATCAAATTACTTTTTAATTACAACATAATTTAAAACTTACTTAATTATAGATAAAGTTAATTGAAAAAATTGCTTAAAATGAGGATCATTTTATAATTTCATAAAAATTTAATTCTTTCGTTACAGAGTCCTAAAGACACAGAAAATGTAGAATATCAATTGGAGAACAATTCTTACAAGGTTATATAATTTAAGTAACAAAGAATAAATATAAAAAACCCATTTAAAGATTACAAAATTAAAAAACCTAAGTAGTCGAAAATCTCTACAAACAATAATGTCCTATAAGCCATGCTTTTTATTCATTTTTAAGATTGTTTTAAGACCTCTGTAGGTAATATTGCTTTTTTCCATTTTCTTTGCTTGCATTTTTATTTGCTTCCTTTTTCTTCTGTTTAATTTTATATAACTATTTTGATTTTCAAAGTTTTCAATTGTCTTTGATCTATTTACTCAAAATCAATTTTTTATATTTATTCATGATTTTTGGATAATTTTAAAACATCTTAAAGAGTATAATTAATAGTCTAAGGAAGTTAATAATATAAATTACTAATTATTTATTACTAAAATTTCTATATTTAATAGCTTTATTAGAATCAAGTTAAATAACAACTTTTTATTAATGAAATTTGAACTCGTAAGGTTTAATTTTTACTTATAATGTTCCCCAGTTAAATTTCAGATTATTTTTACAGTTTTAATATCATTTTTTTAAATTAAATTAAAACTAATTTATTCTATATAAGTGATTTGTGTTAGATTGAGAATTCCTATACATCTTTGTGAAATAGCTTATTTCTAGTGAATTATCCTCTAATTATAAATCCTAAACATTTTAAAAGAATTCTTCTGATGTATTTTCTCAATCTGAGTTGATAAAATTTTAAAATATTCACAATAACAATAAAATACAAGATGTTTAGATGAGTTGTGTAAAACCGAACATTTACAAAAAAGACACAGAAAGAATAGCAAAAATTAATCATAATGAATACTGAAGTAAGGTGCTCAAACCTCAAATATAAAATGATTTTGATTATTTAATGTTTGAATACATTAATACTCTAATTTTTTAGTAATAAATTATTAATTATTTATTATAAACTTCCTTATACTATTGATTTTACTCTTTTACTTACCTTTTTATAATTGTTAAAATATCTTAAAGATTATTTATTATATAAATGGAATTCTTATAAACGATAAATGACAAATTTTAATAACAAAAAAATTTAAATAATTATGTTGATTCTATTTATTATATACAGGCTTTTAATTTTTATAATCATTTTTAGTTAATATTCAAGATGCATAGTAAAAGACTCATTGAGATCCTTACTTGTTAATCAAATTTGAAGTTTAGGTGAGAATCATATTAAATTATTCAAATAAACATAAAAAATATATCAAATTTCATATCTCTCATTCTTTAGACATGATACTATTACAAATCGACTCGATATATCTCAAATAAATGAGTTTAGGAGAGTAAGAAAATCATAGAAGCAGTTTCGTTTTTTCGGTCAAAACAGATTCCAAATAAATACCTTTGTTTAATTAATTACACTCATATTTAATGGAGTTAATAACCTATTATATTTGACTTCTTAGTAAAGGATGTATTTTTAATTGCATCATGTATGTGAAAATGTTGAATTAAATTTTCATTATTTTATAAAACTCCTTAATAGAAAATATAAAGAAAATAAAAAGGATGCTTAAAATCTTTAGATTCTAATCAATGAGAATTTATAATCTCCTTCAATTATTATGAACTGAATCTGCGTAATAATTATCTATTTTCATTATTCAATGTTTGTTGATTCAAACTACTACTTTCACAAATCTGAAATTCTTTTTAAAATATATCGTAGATACATTGTTAGATTCCTGAAGAAATAATTAGCAAATTAAAGAATATATTGAACAGCTATTGATAATAAGAATATGTTCTATTGATAGAGCAGTTGTTTTTTTTCATATTAATAGGTGCTGACCAGAATAGCATCGAAAATAAACATAAAAAGCACAAATCATCCAAATTAAATAAAATTTTAATATTTCACGTCTATCTGTTCAAAAACCTAGACTTTAACAGTTATTTTTATTTAAAATAATGAATATTATTAGTTCTCGAAAGAATTTGGCAGCTATAGGATTTGGAAAGTCTTAGATTAATTTATTTTATTTAAGGACAAACCATATTATAATGTTGGTAATATTATTTTATTATAAAATGATAATATATAATCTAGATATAATTTGCTTATAATATAATTGAAAGTTCAATAAGTTGAATTTATTATTACAATCTTATTAGGTATTATATAAAAACAGGATTTTAAGATATTTATTTTAATTTTCATCGCACAAAATATGAAATATCCAATTATAATTAGACAAGTATGCAAAACTAAAGCTTAATATAAAAATTATAATATTACTAAGTAAATAAATAATTACTACCTCCCTCTTAAATTTTTTTATTTTTTTATTAATAATTTATTCATAAAATTTTCCCTTACTTTTGATATTAATCATTTTCTAATAATATCTTGTCATATTATTAGTAGTTTGCTTTAATTATATTTTGTTTTAGTTCGAAAATAAATTGTAGTAGGTTGGCAATTTCTTATAAATTGTATTAAATTTTTGGTTAAATTATTCAAATTATTTTAAATAAATATATTTATGCTAAAAAATACTAAATAGCAAACAATATAATTGTAAATGAATAAATGTTTATATCTTATTTGAGATTTAAAAACTAATTATATTAAAATAATAAGTTTTTTCTAACTATTATTATCTTTTCCAGCTGCTGCATCATCCATTTAATTCAAGAATTCTACCACTCATTGCCAATAATTTATTATCTGTATGTTTTTATTATAATTATACCCTTCTCAATTATAAATAATTATACACAAACATTTTATAAATGTTAAGGAATATAATTAAAATATATTTTAAACAGAATAGCATATGATTTCAGAGTATAAACATAACTTGGAAAAATATTCACATAAAATGAATTAAATTTGATTGGTATTTTTTTCAAATATAATTAAGTTATTTAAATACTTTAATTATTATATTTGTGAATTATTAGTAAACGAAGTAAAAACTTTAAATAAAATAATCTAAAGAAATTTAATTAAGAAAATCAGATTCGGTTGCACTTTGCCTAAAAATATTTTCAAACCCTACTTACTATTTTTAATTTACTCCCATAAGCAGGTCATTAGACTACATTTCTATTTCTTTGTTATTATTTGAATATTTTATACCTTTTCTACAATTCTTTTAATTCTCTGATCAAATACTATGGTCTTTACAAGGAAAGCTTTATCTTTATGTACTATATTGGTAAGATCTGTAAAAATGTATATGTACAAGTATAATATGAATAATTTCTTTTAATTTACAATTTATTCAGATATTAACTAGTAAAACTATCAAGAAAATAGTTTTATTTGGTTACGTCATTAGTTTAGCGTGATCAAAGATAACAGTTTCTATCTTTACATGTAATTATACATATAGGTATCTATGTATTGATCAATGAACTGTCTCTTGCTCTAATAGCATTATTCTAGTAGTCATTAAATTCAATGCATTATTTTTTGAGTTAATTTTTTAAATTGAAAATGATATTATGCTAGTGTATACTATGTGCCAGAGGCTCTTTTATTGAATTAAACATTTATTAATGCCACTTTGCTAATGTAAATGAGGCGTTAAAGAGTATATATTTTATTTTCATTTTGTATAATAACAATCTTTAATAAATATCCTATAAGTATACATTTATTTAATCGATAATAATAATGTTAAATAAATATCTTGGTTGAATTAACTTTTTTTTAAAAATATACATTAAATCTACAAAACATTTATTATAATTTTCATCTTATAGGATAGAATTGCCTAATCTGAAAATATAACTTATTCAGCAATGTTAATCTGCTATATCTTACATAATACTCGTCCATTCTGTAGAAAATAGTCGAGAATGATAATGCTTTTTTAAAGTTAAATACTATAAATATGATTAAAAATATCTAGAATGAACTGATATATAAAACATTTCATCAATCCATGTGAATAATTAATCAATAATAAAATCTTCTATAAATTTGAATTATCTGTTTGTTTTATTGTTACTCCATTTTTGTTCTGAATAAACACACTTGAAATATTAATTTTAATTAATGAATGAATATATAAACTCAAATTAATTCTTATAAACTAAAATAAATTATTGCTTAATCTATAAATTCATTTAATATATCTTTATTTTATATTCATTCGCAAAATATTCGAGCAACTATGCAATCAATACTTGTAAATATATAATTAGATTAACTACAGCTATTGATTTATAAATATTAAACATTGCTAGCAGTAAATATAATTGATTGGTTTAATTCAATATTACAATATTAGATATATGAAAGAACAGTTCAAAGAAACTTGTTTCAATGACTTTCAAACTATAAATATAATTATTGTGAATATCCCAATATTTTAAACATATCCGCTTATAGCCTATTTTTTCCCTTTTCTATCATTTTATATAAAGAGAAAATTTTTTTAAAAATATTTATTTAAAATATCCTTTAATATCACGTCTTGAAGAGAATTGAATATTTCATAATAATTACAAAAATAATAATAATAATAATAATAATAATTTTCACATTGAGGTCTCTAGTGACCCCCCCCCCCGATCTTAAATGTATGTTAATATATAAAGGCCAAGCCCTTTTGAATTATATGCCCAATTGCTTGAACAATTTTCTCCTTCTGTCTATTTCGTCGATCAGTAGAGTCAAAGGCGGTGATGGAAAGGCCGATTCGATATCAATGAAGCAAATCCTTTAATATTGTCTTGAGTCAAAATCTAATATTAGTTAAGCTGTGTTCTTCCCATCCAGGCTTTAGGTCTAAACCAAATCAATCAAACTCTAGTCTATATTACTCCATAGGTTAGAGAATAGTCTCATCCATGTTGCTATCAAAAGTTTTTAGCTGCTGAAGACAAAGCTATAGGTATAGTTTTCTGGATTGTAGGTGTTATATTATTTGTTTTTGATAATAGCATGAGGTTTGCATCATTTATCCAGGGTGGTGGTTTAGCTTTCCTATTGTTCCTATCTTCAATGAGTGATAACAGTGCTAAAGCATTGTATTTCTTTCTAAGAAATCTATCACTAAGGTTGTAATGCCTTAAAGCTTTATCATTAGGGAAGTTTCTTCGAAACGGTTAATAGTTTGTGTCTCCTCGTATATTTATAGAATGCTGTTCCCATTTAGAATAAGTTTATTTGTTGTTTCAGTGGTTTATTGGGTAGTAAGGATAATAGCATCCCGCGTTCTATAATTTAAGGAATGTTTTTGCTTTAGATTTTGATTTTTCAATAGTTAAGTCTGAATGTTGTGATACCATTTTTGCAGGTTTAGCATCGATTACTTTTACTATGAATTTAGTTTCTTCTTTAGGATTTCTTTTCATTTTTTTTAAGGTTATATTAATTATATTTTTTCAGATTTCTGAAATTAATTATTGGCTGAAGTAGGTTAAATGAAGATAAGTCTAAATTTGTTAAAAAATATCCTTATTTTATAAAGTCATCTGTTTAAGGGTGAAGGATTGTTTTATTTATTTTCATAAAAGAAAAATAGCTGTTAGAATAGGAGATTGATTAAATTAAAATTTATTTATTATAAATTCTCATAATTATTATAATTTTGATCAGGTTGCTTTTTAATAAATCACTATACTACTACTACTACAGAGGGATAGTATAAAAATAAAAAGCAACTTGATTAATATATTAAAAAATCTGAGTATTAAATATATTCTAAGTTTAATTAAATTTTATTTCTCCTTCCGTTCCCATTAAAGATGCTGCTTGAAGACCACAGGATGTCATCATTAAAAAAGAGCCGATCCTCCTATTTAGTTAAGTTATCACCCTCTATACTGCTTCCGCTACTGGCATCAGAGTCACTTGCTATTTAACCACTACCAGCCTCCGTCTTCCATTCACACTTAAAGAGTCTTCTCGAAATCTTATTCAGCTATTGCAAGTTACCAGAATAGGTATACGAATCAGTTGAAGCCATCCTTGGCTCAGAAAACACGCATAAACATGCAAATCATCTATTGGAGCAAATCTAACTTAAGGCAATGGCAAGGGAGCTCTTCTCGTAAATGACTAGTAAGAAGACTTATAAAGAAGCTTAGGAGAACACCAACGAAGATCAGACGATTGCCAATTTAACTACAAGACTTGTTTTCAGCAATTCAACTTAAAAAGAAAATGAGATGACTTTAGAAAATGAAACTTTAAGATCTTAATCATAAAAAACAACAAATGACATTCAAGAAATATTTCAAACTATAGATTAGTTCAGCTTTGGCACTTGCTCAGATAGGTTCGATGAGGGAGTGATAGCTCCCTTAAACCAATAATCATCGTAGCAAGATTAAGACCAAAGACTCTTCGAAATTAAAGTAATCTCAAAAGAACAAATTAAACAATTCAATAAATAACTATTCAACAATAACTACACACACAATAAATTAACATCTATATGTAAATATAAGAAACTTGCAAAGTAGTAATAAAGACAAGGAGCTACTTTAAAAATACGTGAAGCCAACTCGGGATCAAGTTCATTTGGAGAAATACTATAAACTTACAATAAAATTACTAAAGGAGGCAGAGCTTAAAGAGAAACAAGCTTAGAGAGATTAAATGCATTATGTAACATACGGTCTCTATGCCATTTCAAAATCAAGGGAATCTAGAATTCCATTAGAGGACTTGAAGAGCCATGTTTGCTGTAAAAAGTACATAAGGAGTCGTCTGTTTTAGAAAAATCAGTTCTTTAAACATACAAGAAGTTGTGTATTGAAACAAGAGTGTCGCTCATTTATTAGCCAGGTATAAAGTAGGATGATAGAAGTCATCCAGAGGTACAAAAGTCCTGAAGAATCACTATCTAAGTACCACAGCTCACTTTTCTAAGATACGCTCTAAACCAAGAAGTTCTCAAAGTGAACATTGAGGATCGTAGACATTGCCAGGAAGGCTAAGTAAATAAAAATTGAAGGGGAAAATTGGTAAAGAAATAAGGTCAACCCTCAAACAAGCTCATAAATGACTTTTAATAAGATTCTCAGGGAAATTAAACTTAAGATACAGTAAGAACCCATAATAGATGAGTAAAGATGTAACTTGCAAATTAATGCTATTTGCGACTCTCAAGGAAAGATATAAGTAGTTGAACCATTTCCTAATGAACTTAAATCACAAGTCTTTTTATCAGCACGGTCCTAATTAAATGAGAATGAGAACATTCAATTGAGGGATCAAAATCCAACTCCATAGGACCATACACTTTTACCAGAGATAATTCATTGTACGACAGGGAAATTGTTGCAATAATCTAGGAGAGCAACTCTTTGAGAACAAAAATTCTTGCTACAATAGATACTCTTAAAAGTAATAGCAAATAGAGTGACCATCACGAGCAGTGGCGCAATGAGTTGACCACTCTGTTATTGA
>ARYC01011395.1:0-13712 GCA_000711775.1 Oxytricha trifallax
TGAGGTGATCAATGCAACAAGCCATGACAACTGGACAGGCATTACACCCAGACGCTTGCAGCTATCCAGCAAGGCAGTGAGCAGCAGTAAAGTCACAGTGAAGGAATAGGATGGTAAGCTATAGCTCTATGATTTTATTATGCTTTAGATGATGCTAAGTTAAGTCTACCCAACAAGATGAATGACTAAGCACCTATAGCAAACTCTGGCAATCTCGATGCTTAACCATTGCAACACTATACTCCTATTGCAGCAGCCAGACAGCAAGTCAGCCAGAGGTTGGGCACTTATGGCACCATCTAGGAATCTTTCAATCACCAAGGAATCCACCAAGAGGCAGCAGTTCTCCATGAGCTTTGTGGCAGCCATCTCTAAGGACCAGCTGGTCTCCAGCCAAGTCATCGAGGGCGCATTCGATGCGGTGCTGTTTGAGAACTTCCTCTACCACACCCTACGCCAGCTGCGCACTGACAAGGACCTTGGCCTGAAGAAGATCGTGCTGCTCATGGACAACGCAGTCATTCACAAGTACTCTGAAGTGTTGGAGACTGCCAGGAAGTTGAAGGTGACAGTGCTATTCAATGCCGAGTACTCACCCTGGCTCAACCCTATCGAGCAGCTGTTCTCATACATCAAGAGGCACCTCAGGCAGGAGCAGGCAGACAGCAAGTAAGTGTACTTATTATAACCTCTTATAGAATTCACTTGGTTAAGAGACTCTCTCAAATTCTGAAGGCCATGACCAAGAGTGATGTCAACAAGCTCTGGGCGTTCAGCGTCAAGCAGTGGTGCACCACCATCAGACATGGGTTCATATGAGTCAACCATCAATGACGATGAGTGGAGTTGTAGGTGCTCTAGCACCGATCAAGACAAGCATCAATAACAGTTGAACAGTTAAATTAATTGATTAATACTTCCCTATTATATATCACGCTTTTAAGTTTAAGTCTAAACTAATCAATCGCCAACCTACTCAAACCTCTCTCACCTCCGCGCATTGCCGAGGTCAAGTCCACCAACACACCAACGATGGCCCAACTGCTTGAGCTACCAATGATGGCACCGATGGATCAAGGATGGGGCAATAGATTTTAGGATCTAGAAGATTAGAATGGATTGCTGGTTGGCCTCAACTCAAGCCTATCGACGACGAATCGACATGAAGTGACCATACCAGAACGACGCCAATTGACAGTGTCAAACGACCATGTTAATCATCGAAATCCTGCCAAACATTAAAATCAAGTGCTTGGTTGTTCAAGAAAAAATTGGGGTTTATACTATGATGCTGAAGACTAGAATCAACAATATTTTTCGTAAAATGCACGGCAACAACTTAATACTTTTAGAGAATTGGTTATAATTATTAATTTGATTTATTTCTATAATTTCCTATTTTTACGTATTTTATCAATAATCTAATTCTATTTTAAAGTCTTTAATCTTATTTACAAAAATGATAATCAGTTAAAGATAACTATTAGCATTCTATGAGCTTTTAAACTAAGTTTTATTTATATGTTATTATATTTTAACAAGGCTTCTAAAAATAATAAATAAGTGTTTCAAATATTTAAGTAATAATTTAAATTTTCTATATATTAATAGAGTTATTTATATTTTCCATTCTATAATGAATATCAAATTAATTAATTTACTTAGAAATATCAAACTTTTAAGTTAAAAAATTTTTAATTATTTAATTTTAAACACCAGGATCACGTTTTTATTTAGATTTTAAGTTATAAAGAATATTTAAATAAGAAGTGAATAAATCTATAAGAATGCAAGTAAATTATAATAGAAAACTTTTTGTGTTTAAAATTATTTACATATTATTTAAGCAATAATATTTTCAGATTATTCTATAAAGATTGGAGATTTCGGTATTTCCATAATATAATCCAAAAATAAGCTATAAAGACTTTATTAAAATTTTTATTTTCACTAAGCTTTGGTTTCTTATTTCTAGTAATATATATATATATATATCATATTTTTAATTTTTTCATTCTTTATATTATACCATTTATCTTTTTACTAAGTCAAAATAATTTTTGCTAATTTTTTTTAAATATTTTGAAGTAATGAGGGTTAATACCAAATTTTAGATTAAAATATTTTTTGTAGGATAAATTTTGAAAATAAATGATTTTAAAATAAAGAATTTCCATAATATAAAAAGTATGAAAAAATGCAAACTAAATTAGAAATATCACAAGTAAATAATAAAAAACTTTCACATGGCTAAAATGACTAAAATTATACTTTATTTTTTATAATATCGAGTGTTTAATATTTTTTGTATTTTAAATTATTACTTATTTAAAATTTCATTTTTTTCGAATATCTTTCAAACATATTATAAATTTTATGGTTTTTAATGCAAGATCCTAACACCAAATCATTAGATAAAGTTCATACATTAAAGGGATTGACTACAGCGTATTGCTCAGCAAAGACCTTGAATGCTTTTAAATAGAGGAGAAAATTTTCTATGAAAGAATTGAAAAAATTAGATAAGGAATCACTTGCTCTCACTTTTGAGAAATGCATAAGAACTATCTAAGAAGTTCATCAAAAAGAGTATCCAAATATTATATAAAATTAAATCTAAAGAATTTAATGAAATATCTATTAAATTTTTATAAATATATTTTAAATGACGTGTTCTGTTTTATTTATTTTAATGAGTTAATTGAAAGTAAAAAGTGCAAAATTTCGTAATATGGTTAATTTAGTGATAATTGCTATTGATAAAGGTAATTGCTTTTTAAAAATTTACTATCTTATCTAGCAATAATTAGAAAAATATGATTTAACGAGCTATAAAATTAACTTAAGTATATCAATATTTAAACTAAATCCAATTAATATTTAATTGTGATATTTTATAGAATGAATGACAATGTAGTTTATATCATGGTAGTCTTTAATACAATAAAAGCTCAGGAAATTTATACCATTAATAATATTTCTCTTCTTTAATAAAGATAAGCCAAAGCATACTTTGAAATAGATCCTTTGAGATTGGGTTTCTTAGATTATAGTGAAAATAAATCATAATAAGCATATCAATTCTGGTGTTATAATTTTGTATTTCAGTGTAATGGCTTAAATTTTTAGAATCAGTGTTTATTATATATCCTTGCAATGTGCAATTAGGATTATTCTAAATTTTTAAATACTAGAGCATTTTCTATCCTACTATAATTCATCTTAGATACCGGGACAATGTCAAGAGGTATAAATGTAGTGTGAGCAGCTACTTATGGCATTAATCTTCAGTGGAGTTTTGAAACCTGCTTGTCGAGCATTGCTAACTTACCGCTAATGCAAAAGATTTGTTAACCAAGCCATTTGGTTTAGAGAAAGTTAATTTAAAGAGTGCTTAACATTCTTGTTTAGTAGTTTCGAGAGCCAATAATTAGTAAATTTATTCATATTAATATATTCAAGCGAAATAGGCATGGAATGCGGATAAATTTCCTAATAATGATAAAATTCAAATTTTTATTGTTTAACAAATTTTAACAGACAAAGATTATCATAAGTTTTCACATCAGTTGCTGCTTATTTCTTTATTCAAAGCATGTTTAATCTAAAAAAATAAATAGCTAAAACCCTAATAAAATAATGTTATTTAATGTTTAATTTAATGAAAGTTTTATGGTTTTTATTATCAATTTCAATTTAGGAATAAATCATTCTAACTTAATCTATTGTTCTATTTCTTATCTCTATAATGATAAAATAAATATTCCTATAGACATATTACAAAAATTTGTAACTGATTTAACCAAAGGAAAGTCTCTCAAGGTCATTATCGCTAATCAAATCTAACTATAGAACTAAAATCATGAAAAATTTAATTAAAAATAATTTCACATTTTTATAAAACTCTTTTATATTTACATATTAAATAGGTGATTTTAACTCAGATTTTATATATATATCAATTTATTTATTCTGAAAAACATTTTTCAACATATTCTAAATAGAACTTAAATGATCTTTTTATTAGGTTCCATTTTATGATTTATTTAAATTTTACAAATTTTTAGTGACTTAAATAATAACAAGAATTTAAATATTCTAAAAATTTTCACTAATTTCCCTTCAATTATTGCTAATTTTATTCCATATTTCGATTCTTAAACAGCAAAAGAGAACGATTAATAAATCTAAATTGTATGATTAAAAAATGATGAAATAGACAAAGCTAAAACTTTCCCATTTTTTAATTAAGTTATTATTATGAAAGTTCTTTTCTTAAAACTTATTTTTGTTTTATATTAATTCTTAAAATTAGTACAGAATGTAAACATAAAATTAATATATACAAGTTAGTGGCACTTATGAGATATTCTAAAACATTATTTGTTCACCCCGAGGTACCTCCCCCCACCCCTCCCCCAATCCCTAAACCGAGTACCTTCCCCAAACCCCTCCCTCTCACCTCAAAATGAAGTCCCTCTTATATTCCCAACTTTAAATGAAAAACATATTCCCAATGTATGAATCGACTCACTTGTGACATCTCACTCTCCTTATAATATTTACTCTTAAATGACATAAATTTTTCTAAAATCTTTAATATCATTTTTATAGCTATGTTGATGTTATTTTTAATTTTTGGCAACTCTCACTTCGTCCGTCAAATATTTTAGAGATATACTCCAATCGGAAAATATATTTCAATTGAGTTTAGATTATCTAGAATTTTTGCAGATTTTATTAATACAATAGATTATACACATAAAAATTACAAAAATCTTTTTCAACCTAAATCAACTTCATTCGATTTTAATATAAAAATTAGCATGAGTAAATTTTATAAAATACTTATTTACTGTCAAGAATAAAAACTCTTATTTCATAATTTATGAATATATTCAATATTTTGAAATAATAATAAAATCAACAAACATAATCATTTTTGAATATATTCATAAATTATGAAATAAGAGTTTTTATTCTTGACAGTAAATAAGTATTTTATAAAATTTACTCATGCTAATTTTTATATTAAAATCGAATGAAGTTGATTTAGGTTGAAAAAGATTTTTGTAATTTTTATGTGTATAATCTATTGTATTAATAAAATCTGCAAAAATTCTAAATAATCTAAACTCAATTGAAATATATTTTCCGACTGGAGTATATCTCTAAAATATTTGACGGACGAAGTGAGAGTTGCCAAAAATTAAAAATAACATCAACATAGCTATAAAAATGATATTAAAGAATTTTAGAAAAATTTATGTCATTTAAGAGTAAATATTATAAGGAGAATGAGATGTCACAAGTGAGTCGATTCATACCTAGGGAATATGATTTTTCATTTAAAGTGGGGTATATCAGGGGGACTTCATTTTGAGGTGGAGGGAGGGGTTTGGGGAGGTACCTCGGTTTAGGGACTGGGGGAGGGGTGGGGGGAGGTACCTTCCGGTGAACAATTATTAAAGAGAGTTATTAGGTTGAAAATTAAGAAATTTAAAGAAGAATTTTTACTTATGGAAAAAAGTATTCTTAAATATATTTATATTTTAAAGTCAATTCTTTTCTAAAATATAAATGTATGCTTTTATTAAAAATAAAATCAGAAAGTTATTAAAGACTTCAGATTGCTCATCAAAAGAGAAAATAATTCTCAAAGACTTAAAGAATTAGATTAAATGTTTGTAGTGAAGAAGAAAAATGATTTTTAAAATATTATATATATAAGACTGTAATTAATAATATTTTATCTTAAAGGTTTTAAAATTATCATTTAAATTTATTATATTGAACCTAAATTAAGAACCTATTAATTTTTAACTTTTTTAGTAAATTATTACTAAATTTGAATTTTTGGGAAATAGAAATTATCTAAACTTTCAATAAATAAAAGATAAAGATATTGAATTTTACCTATTTGTCTTTAAATTAATGCGAACAAACAAATTTAATTTATCTATTACTGCCTATAATTATAGCTAGCTGATTAATTTTTAATGCAATAAAATTTCAAAAATATATTATTAAGCCTCAAATGATGCAGTGGAAACCCTTAATAGATATTTTGAGGAAGTTGTAACGATGTTTAGTAAAGAAAAGAACATAATTTAGGGATGTTAAAATCTAAGATGTTTTTTTTTATAATTTTGATTTAAATATTTTTTACATTAGATATTAGTATTTATTATTATTTAAAAAACTATTTGAGTTTAATTTTTAATAAATTTTTTAAATCTAACATAAAATTGGTTTTTAAATTTTAGCTTGAGCAATACTTAAAATATCTAGTATTTTTCTAATTTTAAATTAAAATTTCATATCTATTATAATATTGTGAATCTTATGTTAAATAAATCTATTGAAATGTAAAATAAATAGTATATCCAAATTGCTTTAAAAGTCGTTAAGTAAGATTCTTGGAATTACTCTTACAATTTGGTAATTGACAATTTATATAAAGCAATAGAACAAATTGAAATTAAAAAGTCAAATTTAATATATGAGTATAGTTTTAAAATTATTTAAATGATTTGATCTCAGAAAATTAGTTATAAACAAGGTTCTCATCATAAAATAATTATAGAATTTAATCATTAAATCCAATATATATGTTATTCAAATTGTCTTTCTGGAAGGAAGAAGAATTAAATAAAAATCTCTACTGAACTCATGATTTAAACTATCATAATAAATGCTTAGTAAGTTAAATTATATGAATTTATTTAGCAAGATGATACACTAATTATTATGAAAGTGTTGCAAGTTAATGGAGCTAAAACAATCATTCGTACCTTATAAGTGACTTTTTTATTAAGGATTACTACAAGAATCTAAAAATAACTAATCTAAAAAACATTATTTACTAAAATGGACAAATAGATGTAAAAACTAAACCTATTCGAAATATATCTATGATAAAATATGTTCACAATTATTTGCTCTTCGAGAATGTGAATCATATGAATTAGCCTTTTATAAAATTTTTGCTAAACAAAATACCACAGTAGTATGAATTTAGCATTAGATATTACTTTAAAAAAATTAAAGAAATTCACCATAAAAATTTAATCAGTGACTAATAAATAAAGTTCAAATTTTCTTACAAAAATAAGCAAAGTTATCAAAAAAAGTTAACAAAATCAATAAATTAAATTTCTAATCAGTTTTATTTTTATAAAGTGTAAATTAATAGCAGTTTTTGATTAATTAAAAAAATACCAACTGCTAAATTGTAAATACGATATATAAATTGAAAAAAAAATATTGTTGATTCTGTTATCCTTAAATATATTATTCTCATTTTGAAAAAGAAAAAAATACATTCATAAATTTCTAGGATCTTTTACTATTAGTCATACTATAGTTTAAGATATTTTAATTAAAATAGGGGAGATTTAAGGATGATTTTAATTTCATTTCATTTTTATTGAGTACAAAATATCTTTAAAAAAGAAAATAATATTATTCCTTTTTACTTGCATGAATTATTTGAGTTTTGTAATTGAACCGGAAAATAAGCATCAATAATACAAAAAAGACTACTTATTAGCGTTAACTAAAGTTTATCAATAAATCTATCCTGATGGTCCAAAATATTAAAACCCAGTCTTGGATACTGCTGAAAAATCAGTATATTCATTTATTTTAATTTTAGGATTAATTTAAGTTAAGTATAATAACCTTCTTTGACTTTTGCACCTTAAGTTATTATTAAATATTATTGTATTTGAAGTAAATTTATAATTATTTTATAAATTAAAGCATAAGATTTGCTTAAATAAGCCATTAAAAGTAATTTTATTTTATATTTTAATAAATTTTAGATTTTAAGAATTATAATTGAACGATATATTTATACTTTAAATTAATGAAGTTACTATTTATATTTTCAAAAAATTGCTCTAATTTATATGTTAAATGACTTGTTTCTGTTTGATTAATTTTTTCGAATTAAAAAGACAGAGAATAAGTTTAGAATTATATCCTTTTTGTTTATTTTTCTAAGTAGTTAATTATAAATTACATCCTTATTATAATTGTATCTATTATTTAGGTTATTAACATTTTCCTTTTATAAATAAATTAAAAATATTTTATATATTTTTTTGGACATACATTTAATGTTTATAATTACCAAATTTTAATTTTAACCTGTTTTTTTTTCTCCAATTAAATGTTGTACCGTAGAAATCATAACTATTTTTATTCAATAAAACAATTGTGACCCTTGCAATAAAATTTACAAAAATAAAGAAAGTCATGTTAATATAATTTTTAATTTCAAAATTAATATATTGAAAAGTTACATTTTAAAGTTAAGATTTATTTGTTACTCAATGTTAAACCTTATTAATTCTGAATAACAAACTATCAAAAATAATTTAGCATTTATTTTTACTTATAATAATAGAGGGGAAGCTTCTTGACCCCATGGAGTTTTTGTCTTACCGCTCTTACGGAAGTTTCTTGCACCCCCAACATACAAGTTTATTTTATTTGGTAATAAACATATAATTCACAATTTCATTTACCAAAATCATATATTTATCAATATGCTTTTTGAATATTTCATCGTTTATATTAATCCCTTCTCTTATTATTTATTAAAAACTATGTATAAACTAAATATTTTTAATAAATATATTGTGATTTTCATAAAAAATTTTAAATCTTTATTAAGATAGAAAAGATAATGGATGTTCAAATATGAATAATTAGATCTTAATTGATGAAGAGAATGAATTATGATAAATTTTTTAAAATTAGATCTATTTATGTATGGAGGAAAACTTCTGAAGGAGGCGGGAAAACTACCTTTATGTGGATAACTCCTCCCCTTAGTGGCAGGAAACTTCCCCTAAAAATAAATAGTAGAATAAACTTAAAATTTTCAATTGAGCTTCAATTTATATAAATTACTTTTCAAATAGCTTTTCTTTAAGATCTCGAAAGCATCCTATATAGTTATAAACCTTAAAAAAAAATTTTATCTCTTTTTATATTCATATCTATCCTAAAATTAGCAATAACTTATTATTTATTTTTATTACCTTCTTAGTTAATTTATTCAGGCTTAGAGTTAGTTCTTATTGAATATTATTAATATTTCTTTTTATAATTAAATTTTGATTTATTAATAATATCTAAATTCTCAACGCCCTATCTCTAGAATTTCTCAATAAATATACAAAAGATTCTCTTGATAAAAATACTTTGCAAAGAATTGATTGACTCATTAATAAAACAGAACAAATCAATAAAGCATACTATAATACACAAGAGTTTATAAATAATGAGTTTGTAAACACTTTCCAAGGCTCTCTCACTTTTAATAATTTAAATTCTTTTATTTTTTTTATACTAAAAATTAATCTTAATTAAACTTATTTTTTTCATTAACTCATTGAATTTAAATACAAAACTATGTAAATTATTCAAGAATTTAATAATTATATTATTTAACTAATGAAAATATTTTGATTTACTTTTAATAATTTATATGAGATATTGAAGATGTACATTCAGTTAAATATGCTCAAGCTATAAGGAGACTACTAAAATTCTTTGCCGATTGCTTACGACCTCATTAAGAAATCCACTGGTTTTGGTAAAAAATATAAGTAATAAGGATATGGATACTTATATAGATTGTATTGCTAAACTTGAATATCGAGGCATTAAAACATATATTTATCAAATAAATTACCTTTAATTATTAAAATAGAAATTTCTTATAATATTTAAGTCAAAATTAAAGTTAATTAAACATTATATTTTTTAACAAATATAATTAAATAATTATAATTAGCTATTTATAAATGCTCTTATAACGTTAATATCTTAATCTTAATGATAAGATCATAATTTAAATAAAATATTAATTGAAGATATCGTTTAAAATCTTTTTAATAATGAACAATAGGTAATTTAATTAGTTATTTTACCATTCATATATTAGAACAAGCTAAATCTTAAATTTTTCAATGCTAAATTATATTTTAATCTTTTAATTATTATTATAATCAGAAATCAGATTTATCTTATGTTATATATAAATAATGTTTTCTTATTTATTTAAATATACATGTAAATTTTATAATAATCGAAGGATTAATGGTTTTGATTATAAGCAGATATCTGTTTAAATGATAACTTTAATTACATATGTAATTACTATAAAGTTTTTCTTTATTAAATACATATATCAATAAAGAATTGTATATTTCAATAGTACTACAAGCATTCATTTCAAAAAGCTTATTCAAAATAAATTGATCAAACGATTCTTGAAGAAAAATGGAAAGAATTTGAGAAATTCAAAGAAGGATAACGTTTTTAATTAATAAATTCAAATTTTATAATTTAAGAGGATATTATATAAAAATGGTTTCGAGAGCAAATAATTAAATGCTTATTATCTAAATTATTTTTAGGCCAAGTCATAATTTTCACAGTACAAATTTAGTATTTAATTTTAATTCTTTTATATTAAAGAGAATATAATAATGGCAGTTTAACTTTTATTATCTAGGTTTTAAGTTTTATTATTATCTATAGGTGTGATTAATATCCTAATAAATTTGTTCTCATTTTGAAGGAAGATATTTTCTGTTTTTCCATATCTGCTCAAATAAACTGCTTAATTTCAGTATTTTTTTAGGCTGATATTTATACTTCAATTTTAATCTTCCTTGATTGTGGTCATATCAATAAATTATCAAAAAGCATAGATCCATTTAATGTAAAATTCATCTTAATAAAATATTTTAAGTTCAATACAAGTTTAAACTTATTTATCCCCATAATGTTACATTTTTATAAATATCTTAATATATCTCAAATAGAAAAGAATAAATTTACTTATCTCTTGGTAATATAGTTAAAACTTTTGATTTATATATTAGATTAATTTAAATATATAATGAACCAAAATTAGTGAAAGTTCAATTTGGCTAAATATATTCTAATTTTTCCCCATTCCCCAAGACCTATATTTTGCATTTTTAACCAACTTTATTAAGAAATAAAAGTCATTTCGACTTTATAATTTATGGTATTAATTATTACTTGAGTGTGAGAGATAAATTAATTTAACTTAATTTTTTAAGTTTATTGAAATTATAACTTCTTCCTAGTACATAAATATTGATAAAGAGTTTGAGAGTTATTCTACAAAACAGCTAAGTTTAAATACCTCATTTTTAATTTCAGTAAAGCATTAAACAATAATAAGTTCGAATTAAATTAAGTGAATTTGATCCTAATACAATTATATAATTAGCACATTTATGATTTCTAGTATGAAAACTTATATAAGAAATTTACACTTCTTTTTATTTATTTAAACTGGCAATATAATACTTTTTTTAATATTTCATTATAAATAAAATACACTTTAATGGTAATTTACTTTAAAACAGCAATAAATATTGATTTATAATAAATTTTATAATAATAGTCCAGTATTTTAGGTTTTATTTTCTAAGTTAAAATTTATAATTTAAATTAGTGAAATAAACATCCCTTCTAAGAGAAGAGTATAAAATTTGAGTTATCGAAGACTTTAGCAAATATCAAAAATTAAATTATGATATTATTAAGAGAATCTTTTAATAAAATTTGAAAAAAATATCATTAATAATATCCTTCATTTTTGAACCATTAATTTAAACAAAATTATTCTTATAAATAAATAAGTTTTTATATTCATCTAGTATTTATATAATTTATCTTCATTTTTTTCACGAAATTGTTAAGCTTTAATTTATTTTAAATGAGTTAAATGATTAAAATCTCGAACACAGGTTTATAGTCACACTTATCAATATTTAATATTTAATTAAATGAACTTCGAACTTTTTACATTAAAGGATTAATTTTATTAATTAAAAAAGTTTTGATTTATTTTTCATTCAAATATTTCTTGAATTTTTTAATTCTTAGTTTATTCAAGAATCTTGATGCTCTTTGTGGATTCGACTTTAAGGATTGTAATTATAAAATTACAAAAGTATATTGATTGTAATTGTCATTTGATAATAACATACTTATTTTATGACAATAAATTAATAATAAATTGTATTTAACAATATAATAGTGATCAATATCCAAGATTGCTAGACAGACTAAATAAAATTCATCCTCTTTAAGTATTTTACTCATTTCAGCTCATAAACTAAACTTATTCAATGGATGAACATGAATAGAAAATACTGCTAAGTATCCTAAAGGAGGAATGTTCGATAAGAATTACTCAAAATTAAATTTAAAATAAAAGTTTCAATTAAAATTTAATAATGTAGTTACTTTTATTTTTAAATTACAGATTCAAATTTGAAAACTACATTAATAACCTTAAAGCTTCTTAAAATCTAATTATATTTTATTTCAAGGTTTTAGATAACTTAGTAGGTTTTTCTAAAAATCTATTCAAGTTTTATAAGAGTATATTATGATTTATAATATATTAGTGGCTTAATAAAAAATAGTTTTATATCTTTATTACTTTTGTAATTCTATTATCATTTATAATAATCTTTTTATAGAGAAACCTATTACCCTCTTAATATGTCATCATTTTATTTTTAGAATATATTTGCTTCTTTTTATTCTTCTAAGCAAAAAATATTGACTTTCATCCCTTTGCATATTAAAGTATATTTTCCACTTAGAAACTAAATTAATACTGTACTTTAGAAATTAATATTTAACTCTAGCACTTTAGAAGATTTGATTTCCATTTTTCTATATTTCTGATCTATATATCAATAATAGTTAAAGGAATAAAAGACAACTATTTTTACTATTTCTTAGAAAAGATAATTTTAAAAATTTCATAATACTTTTGGTTTTATAATATCTCAAAATAAATTTTTCATATAGTAATCTTATATAAAATAAATATTTTTTCAGAGTATTTATTAAGAATATTTTGTATGTTTCAATAATATTTTTGTATATTGAAAGTGATTCAAAGCATCTCAAATTAATGAATAATTTTTGTTTAGTTTTTCATAATTTTAATATTATTTTTTTTTCTGTTTAGGGGTTTCCTTCAAATTACTTATATAAGAGAAATTAAATAATAAGTTCTAATTAATAAACTTATATGGTTTTTTGTTTCTTTTATGTTATTCAAATGAAAGTTTGAAAAAATACAAACTAACCATTTAAATAATTCTTAATTACAATTTAATTTATAAATGTGGTCAGAATTGTAGATAATATTTTTTTTGAAAATGTTATTTATTTCACAAAAAATCTAAAATAAATTATTTTAAGTCAAATCTTTTTAGAAGGGGAAGGCATTAAGAATATTATGTAATTAAATCTTATAATTTTATTTTTTTTTAAATTACTTTACCATTCAATTTTTTTAATGAGCATAGATGGTTACTAATTAATTTTTTTTAAATTTATGCAGAATGTTTGGATTATTTTTTATTATAGCTGATTTAGGGATTTAAGATTGAAAAAATACATCATAACATATTTCGGTAAAGGTTTTTCGTTATAACAAATTTTAATGTAAGATTTTTCTATTTATCCTAACTCATATTTAATTTAATGTCCACAATTTATATGACTTATCAAATTAATATGTCTTGTCTTACATGAATTGTTGGATTTGATTCATGCAAACAATCAAAACCCCTAAACTCCATTAATGGGATTATTTCAAAATAATTTCTAAAGTTATTATTATTTTT
>ARYC01011396.1:0-12186 GCA_000711775.1 Oxytricha trifallax
TATCCGAGGAATGCATTTAAAATGCTGAGAAATATAGAGATTAAAATGAAAGAACGAATATCAAAATCAGATAAGTCAAGGAAGAAATGGCTGCAAGCAAAGCCTATGAGGAGGAGTTGAGATTAATGTAAGAATTGGAACACTAGAAAAACATTAAAAAAGTTGAGGATAGTATGATAAAACTTAGAAGTCATTATGAAAAAGAATTACGTGTAAAGGATGCAATCATTAAAAGCTTGGAGCTGAGATTATAGTAGCACAAAATATAAATCAGGCAAGCAATTGGAATCATGAAAGTTCCTAGATTAATGGATAAAGCTGAGAAAATGTTAAATTATGATAAGCTTGAAATCACTAAATACTCTCCATCTAGGTAAAGCTTGAGAGGTAAAAAGTTTAAAACTGGCACTTTACTAATAAATTAAAGTAGTAATTAATTAGGATTTAATTAAACTTATGATAACATAGAATCTTCTATAGATTTAACTTCCCAATTTAACTAGCTTAACTTTACACAGAAGTAAAAACCTTCAAAATCAAGAAACAATAACAGAATTTCAGCAGCTTTTACAAACACCTAAATTTAGCAATAACTAAACAGCTTTTTCACTGATACAACTTCAATTTAACATAAAAATCCTTACTTAGTTCAAAATAGCTCATCCCTAGATTATCATTTCAAATCTTAAAAGCCACCTATAATAGCAAACCAGAGATATTCTAGGGCAAATTTGTTAAACAATTCATCTGAGACTGTTTTAAATCAAAATTAATTAACCAGTAATACTACTGTTTATAAAAATTTGTAAAATAATAATAGTAATATTAGGCCTCGCACATCAACTGGAAATTTTTCTCATTCTCGAAACTATAAATCATTAATTAACAATAACCAAAAGAACGTAATTCAATCACACCACAATTTGCAAGAAATTTACAATAAAATTAGAATAATGGTGATTAAACAACCCCGATTATAAACTAAGAATCATATTCAAACTAAAAAGCTTAAATTAATAATTTATAATCAAATCAAAGTATTTTGCTGAAGAATAAACACTATCTAAGTAGATATAAAATGAATAAAAGTCTCAATAATATCGAATCAAGCAATAAATTAACATCTGATTATATAAATGTTGAGCAGCTAAATCAATAGTAATCTAAAGATCAAATTATATTGAGTTCTTAAGAATTAAAGGAAACTCAATAAAATTATATGTAAATTAGGCCAAAATCATCTTCAAACGTAATAAATAGACATAAAATTAAATAATAGGAAAAAAGAAGCATTAAACAGACTATTTAGTCTGTCAATAAATTTATAAACATCGAATAAAAAGATAATTAATATGTTTGAAGCAAAATATTCAGTTAATTAGCTTAATTTCATTATTGACAAAAATAAAATTAAATTAATCTATATGTCCTCACCACAACATATAAGCAAATGTAGGTATAGAAATATACAAAATAAGTAGATAAATTATTTATATTTCAGACACTCTATCTAAGCAATCATAGTATATATTTATTAGTAAAGTATTGAAAATCTTTATAAAAATATATATTATATTTCTTTGAATACTCTATATCCCTCCTCTTCGTATTCTTTCTTAGTCACCCACATCCTACTGAAAGCTTTTAGTGAAGAAACTGTGGCGCCTCCAATCCAGCAAGACTGCTTTCTGTTATTTGGAGCAATAAGTGTTACTTTCATGTCTTTTGGTGCCAATAATAAATATTACTAAAAATAGAGTAATGCTGTTTATTCTATGCCATAATCTATTAATATATAAATTAAATGAATTTCTAGATGCTCTTGTGCAGACGATCACTGAAACCCATAAACAAAGTAGAACCTCCTGCTGCTATGATATTATTATACAGAGTTTTTCTAAGATCAATATCGCACTTTTTAATTGCATTTACAACCATCTCGTGCACTCCAGGGTACTCAAGTCCAATCTTATCTGGGGAGAATAGAATTTCTGGAGCTAGATACTTTTCTGTTGAGATTTTCATCTGGTTTCCGTCTGGCAATAAATAAGAAGTTTGACTTCTGTCATCTTGAACTTTCAAATATTCATCATTGCTTGAATTCATTGGTGCAATATATTTATTTCATTCCGATTTTATCTTGGAATTATGTTTTGTTATAAAAAGATTCACTATTTTGAAAAGTCTCGTTAAACTAAATTAATAATAATGCAACATAACAATACTTTTCCTTGATTTTCTTAACAATCTCAAACTCAGCTGTAGTATGAAAAATATAGCCTGCTCTCCTGAGCAAATTCATCAAATGAGTAGTGACATCTCTACCTCCCAAGTCTATTCTCTGTATTGCGCTATTAATCGAGAAGCCCTCATAAACAGGTGAAACATGACACACGCCATCTCCACAGTCGATAACAACTCCTGATGTTTTACCCTGAGCATATAAACTCAGCACTGCTTGAGTCTGGAAGAACAAACTTGGAGTTTGGAAAGTCTCAAAAAACACGTCAGCTGCTCTGATACGATTGTTGTATGGATTCAATGGGGCTTCAGTAAGCAAAACTGGATGTTCCTTGGGCGAGACTTTGAGTTCATCGAAGACATGCCTCCATAAGATTTCCATGTTAGGCCAGTCGACAATGATTCCGTGCTCGATTGGATAAGTTAGCTTTAACACGCCTTTGTATTTTTCCTAATATTACGGGAATAGAAAACTAAACAAAATTTAATATATTGAGTTTAAAATTACATCATCTAGCAATAAGAATAATTTACATTATCATTATGATTCCTTACAATCAAAACCCCAAAACCCCTTAATGAGTTTTATATGTGTTTTGATTGATGAGGGTAATGTTGGGGATTAGGGTTTTTTTGTGTTAGGAAGCATCATTTTCAGTCTATTTATGAAATTATGAAAGTTTTTTCTGATCAATTTTTTTATTCTCAACTTATATCATATCTTTAGTATAATTATGTTATAGCATTTTTAAATGAAAATGATAAGGTTGAGTGATATTAATTTCTGTTTTACATTTTTTTCATAAGTTTTTACTTTTCCTCATCATTTTTATGAAATTTGATGATTGCATCTTTTTATAAAATTGGCATTTATGCTCAAATATTTTTGAAGTTTTCATAAAAAATTATTTTCAAAATCAATACAACTCTATTATTTCTTATGGCTAGCGTTATTTATTATAATATTTTCATCCAATACAAAAATGTTTGGGAACATAAGTTAAATTTAAATGAAAAATATGCATAAAATGAGTCATTTTAAGGTGTTTTGTAGATTTAATTTTATTATGTTTTAGTTTAAGAATTGTTATAAATGGATATCAATCTTAAAATTTTGTATTTCTAATGTCACTTATATTTTAGACACTTATTAAATATGGCCAACTTATAGGAGGTCAACCTTATAAAGATACTTGGAGAAAGTATGCAAAACTGTAACAAGTTTCAGAGATGGATATACAATTTAACCTATTAAATTCCATTAAACTAGTACTAAATTTGTTAAAATTTAATTAGTACCGGTACTAAATTTGTTTAAGTTTAATTGGTACCAATTTAATAGTACCAAAACTTAATTAGTACCTAGTTGTAAACTAATGAGGTTTTAATGGAAAAGTTCCAATATGGTTCAAAACCTAATTGGTACCTGTACCAACCTGAATTTTTTCTAAATTGGTACCAAAATATTTAGAAAATGGAGTACCTAAGAATTATAAGATGATATTTTCATAAATTTAAGCTTTTGAAATTAACTAACTAAAGTGAACAATTAATATACTTTCCTTCAAATTTTTCTAATGAAATAATTTCTACATTACATTAATATAGATTTAGTGATGATAAAAAATAAAAGATTAAAGATCTCAAACATGAAAATAAAAAATTACATTGAATCTAAAAACATGAATGAAATTAATAAAAAAGAAACCCTAATCCCCAACATTACCCTCATCAATCAAAACACATATAAAACTCATTAAAGGGTTTTGGGGTTTTGAATATAGCAAATAGTTTTATGATGCTTTATATTATATAATAAATTATAACATCTCCAATATATACATCTTGCTCATTAGTTGTAATCATAATTTTCTCATGCTTTGGCTTTCCAACACTATACCAATATAAATACTCTTTTCGTTCAATTTTATCATTTTTTAATAGTTTGGCATTGATTTTGAAATATCTTCTCTTGAGTAATGGCTTATCAATTTACTTACTATGAGTTGAATATCACAATAAATACAAAATAATATCCCTATAATTTTATAAATAAAATTAATTAAAATCATTTAAAGACATTAGAGAGATTATATTAAAAACACTATTGGACTATTTTTAATAATAATAAAGAGTATATTATAAATAATTAAATTACAATGAAAAAACAGAATAAATAAAGAGACCCTATTAGCTCAGTTGCCCTTAATTTTGAAAGTGATGAGAGGCGCCAAATTAATTCTAATACTAAGAAGAAGTCCCTCAATAAATCTAAGAAGCCAAATTTATCTTCACCTACTAAGCATTTGATATTACAAATCTTAGAAAAAATTTAAAAAAATTAAATAAAACATTTTATACTTTATAATATCACACATGACAAACCACTCATCCCCTGATATGCATAAAATTTGGCAAGATCCTGCTTAATTTCTGAAAATATAGGTAAATTCAATGGGAGTAGAGGAAGCGGGTGCATAAATAGAATTAAATAATCAAAACTCTAATGACAAAAGCTAAGCTACTATGACGTTTGTTTATTCTGTTACATAATTTATTTTAAATAAATCAACCTTTTGAGTAAAACTAACCAATATTAATGTGTAATTAAACTCTCAAATTCGGAAAAATTAAGATTAGTGTCTTAAATGGGATGAAATTAGGGGAAAACAACTAATTAAAATTACTTTAAATTCAAAACCCCTCAAATCAAAACGCTCATCCCCAATTGATTAATTTCTATGACGTTGACATAATCCTAAAATTAATAAAACAATTAATAGATTCCTTATTAATAATAATTAGACCCTACCTTTTAATGCACATCATCAATTCAAAAGCAAACCAGCAATAAATTCATAAGCCTCAATAAGTTCATGGAAGGCGAATCACTCAAAAATCTGATAGAAAGACAGCGAAGATCGCTTTCCGAAGGCATGTCAACTAAAGAAGAGGACACGGAGGAGAGAGAAGAAGTAGAAGAGGAATAAGTGGATGTGGATAATTTCTAGGATGCAATGAGTTAATGCAATTAAGAGGAGAGTAAGCAGGATTTCAAGAAAAAAGGCAAAGGAACAACCAACCTCATAGGATAAATTTTAGGGGGAAGTCATATAAAACACACTAGAGTGTACACATCATATTAAACTCGCCATTAATTCATAAATATGTTTTATTAAATTCCCCAATTTTTAATCCTCTTTTGTAATCTGACGAGTCAAATAATTCATCTAAAAACGCATTTTCAGAGCCTCATTAAGATAGATATTAAGTTTTGAGGGTAGTCTCAAATTTTATTGAATAAAATTCTGGTGAAAAATTGCTAAAAGAGGACAAATTTATTCAAACTGAAACTCAAGAGTTTACTAAACTATATAGAAAATACATTTGATTTTAGAAATTTATTTGATTTATATATTTTGATAGTAGAGTCCTAATATCTATTGAGTTGGCATTGAAATGAGATGGGGTAATTATTAATAATACAATTAATTCCCTCAAATTTACCAATTCTTATCTTAAAATGTTTAAAATAATTTATAAATAAGTCATTTCATAGGTAAGAAAGTATACAAAGAATATAAAATTTTCATTATCTTTGAATCTTATCTCTTCTATGATTATTTTAATATGCAATTAAATTTACCAAAAATCAACTATATTCCTTCATTATAAGTTAAATCCAAAATTTAAGAAGAGGACTTTGACTTATATATAGATAATTTTGGTGAAGAAAAAAAGAAAATCCATCCAAATGCTCATTTTTTTATAATATTATTAAATGCTCACTTTATTAAGAAAGCCTCGCTATTAATGATTCAAGGGTAACACTAAAAAGCTGTAGATTTCATATAAAAATAGCTTAACCACTCTTAAAACAGCCATCTACTTCAATTTAAAGATAACAGCACTGATTAATAGAATATGAACAAAAACTAAAACATCTAAGTTAAATTCGACTGTTCAGACTTGAAATTCCTCCTGGCAGCTTGCCACATGAAATTAAGAAACTTTCACAGGGCTGTGACTATTCTCAATGACCTGAAACGAAATCAAATATGTCGAAATGTTAAAATTAAGGCATTAAAGATGCGAATGAAGGCACATCGTAAAATGCAAAAATACGAGGAAAGTCTCACTGATGCCAGGTGTGTGTGGGCCATGATGAGCTAGGAGCAGTTGATTCAAAATGATCATATTAAATAAGATATTAGAGAGCTCAAGGTAAGCTAAATTAAAGTGTTTTAATCATTGATTGATGTATAGGTGTTGTGTGAATATTAGGAGCAGAGAAATATCAATGTTTTTGTTAAAGCCTTATAATTGAGATTAATTTTATCATTAAACCCCAAAATATAGATGATTTAACATTTTGATAATATTTTATTTTATTCATTTTTATGTTTATTTTTTGATTAGGAATGCATGATTATAATAAATGTTAATAAATTAGCAAATTATAAACAAAAAGTAGTTTAAAATAAAAAATGTATTCATTTAACCAAATATTGAGCTATAATTTAGGTATTAAAATAACTGACTTACTACTAGTACTTATAAATAAAAAAATCTTACTAAAAAAACAATAAGGGTTTAATTCTTTATAGCAAATTAATTATCATAAAGTGCATTTTGCAATTCCTGAACAAAAACAAGAAAGTAATACTAATAGTCCTAGCAGCAGTTCTAACATTCTTAATAAAAGGCAGACTCCTAAAATATATGAAAAACTTCAGAGACATTATCTCCCTCATCCACATTCCACTATGAACTTGACTAATATCTCATTTATGAAATGATAACAAGTAATTTAATAAATATAATAAAGAATACCACAATAATAATTCAGTCGATTGCAAAGTTTCATTGAATGAATTACGGTTTATTTTTGATCGTATAAAACTGACTATTTATTTTTTATATAGGAATGTGATTTTTATTTTTATTTATTGCAAAGTATTGCATGCATGTAGTTAATTTATGTTTAAAGCAGATTTGTTTAGAATATATTCACTGTTAACAAGTATCAAGAGATAACATTTGTTTGTTTAAAATTATTCATAAACTCAAATATTTTCTTCTAATTTTAATGTATTTATCAAATCTCAAATTTTTTATTATTTTAAGCGATAACATGACTAAATTTATTGTAAAGTAATTATTCCTTAAAATAAATATATCCAAAATTATTATTGATTGAATGCTTATTATTTTGAGGTGTTTTCAAAAAGATTTAAATCTAATTTGATTGTCTTTATAATACAATTAAGGTTTATTAAATTTTATTATTATTTAAATTTATTTTATAAGTTTTCAGTTCAATAAATTCATTTTAATAATAATTTTATTATTTTCTGATTTATTTATGAATCAGCACTATTGCATAAATGTTAGATGAGCCTAAAGGCATAAGGAAAGTTTAATCAATCTCTAGATTAGATGACTTAAAACAGCCTCAATTTAACAAGACAATCATTAAAAATACTTTATATTTAAATCATAAATAAAAAATTATTTTTTGCATTAAATGGGAATAAAAAGAATGAATACATCTAGTAAAGATAACGACATGTTAGGCATGATAAATTAGTAAAAATATGTTTCCTCCTCAACTATGAATGTAACTAAGGGGCATATGAGTGCAAGAACTAATCACTTATCTGAATTAAAGACAACTAATATTTTATTAGTGATTACAAAGTATTGTGATCAATCGGAAATTTTCAATGAATTTTGCATAATATAATTTTCATAAACTACAAACAGTTCATTTGCAAACATGTAAATGACCTCATTCGCAGATGGTGTATCAAAATCAAAGCTAAAAGTAAAAAAGTAGGAAGAGGGGTTTGAGGGGCTCCCCTAGTAAGCAAAAATAATGAAAGAGGATGAATTTGAGCAGTCAGATTCATGCTTCTCATGCCAGAAATCATTGAAGAAAAAGCTTGGGGCTTTAATGAAAAAAGGGCGTCATCACTGCAGGAGATGCGGGAGAACAGTCTGCGATAAATGCTGGTAGAATTAAAAACGAATTAGCTAAAGTGACAAAACTGTGTATCAAGTATGTGATTAATGCGACTTTGAAATATCAAACTTTCACTTGTTTTAAGTTCTGGATAAAGTTAAGAGTTTGTAGCAGGATATGAACCAAGCTTGAAAATTATAAATATTATCAGTAATAAATTTTAAGTAGATATATCATTAATTTTTATTTACCAAGCTCTGTTGAAAAAGAACTAAACTTTGGAATAAGAAATAAAAGCCTATAAAGAACAGAGAAAAGACCTCTAATAAGAATAAGACTAGAAGTATTGTAAGAATATATTTGATTTTGGAAATTAAATTAAAAATAAATAAATATTAATCTAAATTATTGCCAGTTAACTTTCTGGAAACCTAGACAATATGGTACTTGTTCGATAGAGAATTAAAAATCAGCTGGACTTTACTATTGGCGGTACCCTCTATCGCATCCCTGGAGAGAGATAACTCGTTTTTAATTAAAGCATGAAAAACAACTAAACAAATCAGCCAAAATTAAAATGGAGTTATCTCTCTCCAGGGATGCGATAGAGGGTACCGCCAATAGTAAAGTCCAGCTGATTTTTAATTCTCTATCGAACAAGTACCATATTGCCTAGGTTTCCAGAAAGTTAACTGCCAATAATTTAGATTAATATTTATTTATTTTTAATTTAATTTCCAAAATCAAATATATTCTTACAATAAGACGATTTTGAGCAAATCCAAACTCGTCTTAAAACACAACTCTAAACTATAAATTTTCAATCAGAGCGCTTGGAAAACTAAAAGAAAATTCTTGACTAGAGACTTGAAAGCGAGTAAGACAAGAAGGGCAAACTGCTCTCTGAGACAAGTGATTTAAAGCTCAAAGAACACAAATTGAAAGGGAAATTAAGTCAACTAGAAATGAATGAAAGGCAACTAATTCATAATTAAGAATAAGAAATGATGAGAATCGAATAAAACTTTAGCTAGGAAACTATCGAGATGATCAAAATGGAATTTGAAAGAGTGAGAAATCTTAAAGACTCTGAAATTATTGAAAACTCTGACTTTATATACCTCTGTGATAGTATGGCAGAGGAAAATTCCTTCAGAAAGAAGTGAAAGATCAAATAAAATTTACCTTAATCTCGTTAATCTGATATCATAAATCCAATACTATTCTATATTATAAACAATTTAGTTAATTAATGAATTTATTTATTCCTAATTTATAAAATAAAATATTAATTTTGCAAATTAAAATAAAATGAGTACATACAGCTCTCCTAATAAAAACTCATTCATGATGACTCCTTTGCAAAAGGCAATGACAAACCCTAGAACACACAAGTAATTTAACATCAATTTTTAATCTTTTATAGACCCTTCAAAAGATTCAAGGATTCTATGCATGCTAACAGCGGCATGAATCCACATGGAGGTTTCTTAGAATTTACTAAAAAAGATCCAATAAACAATATTGACATACATAGAGACAACAGGCCACCTCCTCCTGATATCTCTCACATGTCAAATAAATGGGCAGTGGGCACCAAAAAGACAACTTATTCTAGGGTGAATGATTAGGGTATAATCGATAGAGGGACTGCAAGCAGTTCTTTCGAGTCGAGAACTTTCCCAAGGAATCCAACCGATAACATAAGTTTCGATCCACCCGCAAACGATAGACCTTTCCAAAAAGTGTTTGATGAGATGATCACTAAATCAAAGTACAACATTAATGTGCCATCTAAATAACCCTGGATCCCACCTGTTCATGAAGGGAAAACTATTAACAATCGTAGCAGTTCAAAACCCCAAAACCCCTTAGTGAGGTTTATAAGTGCTTTGATTTGTAGGGTATAGTTGGGGTCTTATTGGGGTTAGTAGAGAAATTAGGCCAATTTGCAAAATGAGAAATAGAAATTAGCGAAATTTAGGGTCTATTTATGATGAGTAATATTTAGATTTACTGCTTAAGCTTAGGCATGGTACAAGCATTAATAGAGACTAAGTCAAACCAGTAATGAATTATGCTGCTATAGCAAAGCTTCTGCGCAAGAGTACCTCAACAATTAGGTATCATTGCTTGTTGGCTGTTTAGCATTATAATTCAGGCACTTGAAAGCATCCTGCAAGAAAATAAAAGTTCTCACAGCACCATATTGACTACCTCGTGATTCGAAGACTTTAAAGTATGGGCACACTTTCCACTAGACTAGCGAGCTGTGATGTTTCATCGCAAGTTTCCTGACATGCGTATCTCTCCATAAACTATAGCCAACATTTATAAAAGAAATGGTATTACTTTCAAGCTGTCAACAGAGTGAAGAGAGTGATTGATTTTACAGTGCCATTTTATAGTATAAATTAAACTATATATATGATTAAATGCAGAGGGCTATTGACAATAACATCAAGTTCATACACGCTGATGAAGCTGTGCTTACCTTCAACACTTTATTAATAAGTATTGGTATAAAAAGTATGATAATATAGAAGTCTACGATTAGAAAGTAAAGATTGTAACCCATGCAATTTTAGCAGGTATTAGTGAAGACTCTGGCTTAGAAAGCTATGTTATTCATCCTCGCTCTATTAAGCGAGAGTAGTACATAGAGTTCCTACATAAGCTGAGAGATAAATAAAATGATTAAGAGATCATCCTGTTTGTTGACAACCTCTCAGTTCATAAGACTAAGGAGTCTAAGAAAGCTTATGAAGAGTCAAACATTACTCCTGTATACAATGTTCCTTACAGCCCTTAATTTAATGGAATTGAATTCTACTGGAGTTAAATAAAGACCCACTACAAGAAACTGCTGCTATATCACCTAATGCATGAATTGCCCATCGATACAGTAGACTTGATTCAGAGTAGCTGCAAGAGAGTAAGCATAGATAAGACAACAGTTTGTGCGAGAGTGGGAAGAATGAATGTTTATAAATAAGTTTTAGATTTAAATGATAATAAAAACCCCAAAACCCTTTCAGTAGTTTGATTGAGTTTTTGATTGATAAGAAGACTATTAGTGCATACTTTATTAGGGTTTTAATAGGGTTTATGTAGGGGTTTAATGTTTAAATATTAGTATTTTAAGTGAGGATAACAAGCGAGTTTTTAAAATATTTCACACAAACATAAGCTTAGAGTCATGCGGCAATTCTCTGAATTTATCTTTCTAAGTTGATGTTTGATTTTCTATTGTTTGTTAATTCTCTTAGCTTGGCTTGATAATAGTTGAGTATGCAAGTTCTCTGAGACCTCCATTTATTTTATTTTTATCGAGATATTGTATGATTCTCTGCTTAGAATCTCTCTCACCCCTGCAGCTAAAGTAATCGTTTCTTGGCATGTCACTCTCATTATTATTACTGCTAGAGCCCAGATATCCCATTAAGTGTCTCCATCTCTCCAATCCTCTCTCTCTGGGAAATATCCAGAAGTGCCGTATACATTTCCTTATGCAGAGGCTTGCACTCTATGAGCTCTATTGAGTCAATAAATAAACTCTAAGAGGCCGAAAGTTCAACATGATATTCTCTGGCTTTAAGTCTCCATGAACATAACCTAACTTGTGAAGCTCTTCAATCCCTTCAACTATCTGCTATACTATCTAGCTAATTTATCTCTGACATCTATTGTCAGATAAGAATTCTAGATAAGTCATTTCAAGTAAAGGAAGCCTGAAGGCTACATGATCTTTACCAAGTAAAATAGCATCAAGCTAGATGATATGCCTACACTCATTTACTTTGCCTTTTAAAGAGCATAATACTCATTAGCAAATTCCATTTGGAACTTGTCATCAGCAAGGAAGCAATTGAAAGGATATATCTTATAACATATTATTCATCAGTAATGACTCTCTTCTCTATTTTATCTTCAAGAGTGAGGTAGCTTTCTAGGCAAGAATCTAAGTCAATAATTTTTAA
>ARYC01011397.1:0-20775 GCA_000711775.1 Oxytricha trifallax
TTTAATATGTGAACTTATTCATTCATTTAAATCTAAAACTTATTTATAAACATTCATTCTTCCCTCTCTCGCACAAACTGTTGTCTTATCTACGTTCACTCTCTTACAGCTGCTTTGAATTAAGTCTACTGAATCGATGGACAAGTCATGCATAAGATGATACAGCAGCAGCTTCTTGTAGTGAGTCTTGATTTAACTCCAGTAGAATTCAATTCCATTAAATTATGGGCTATAAGCAACGTTGTATACAGGAGTTATGTTTAGCTCTTCATAAGCTTTCTTAGACTCTTTAGTCTTATGAACTGAGAAGTTATCAACAAACAGGATGATCTCTTGGTTACTATACTTCTCTCTGAGCTTATGTAGGAACTCTATATACTACTCTCGCTTAATAGAGCGAGGGTGAATAACATAACTCTCTAAGCCTGAATCTTCACTTATACCAGCTAAAATTGCATGGGTGACTACCTCTACTTTTTAATCATAGACTTCTATATTATCATACTTCTTATACCAAGACTTATTAATAAAGGTGTTGAAAGTGAATACAGCTTCATCAGCGTGTATGAACTTGATGTTATTAGTAAAAACTCTCTGCATTTAATCATATATATAATTTAAATTATTACTATAAAATGGCACTGTAAATCAATCACTCTATTCACTCTGTTGACAGTCTTGAAAGTAATACCCTTTCTTCTATAAATATTGGCTATAGTCTAAGGAGAGATACGCATGTCAGGAAACCTGCGATGAAACATCACAGCTCGTTAGTCTAATGGAAAGTCCCAATACTTCAAAGTCTTATAGTCGCAGAGGAAGTCAATATGAGCCTGAGAGAACTTTTATTTTCTTGCAGGATGCGTTCAACAACCAGAATTAAAATGCTAAACAGCTAGCAAGCAGTGATACCTAACAGTTGAGGCCCTCTTGCGTAATAACTTTGCTATAGCTGCATAATTTAGTACAGGTTTGGCTTAGTCTATATTAATACACGTACCATACCTAAGCTGAAGCAGTAAATCTAAATATTACTCATCATAAATCGACCCTAAATTTCGCTAATTTCTATTTCTCATTTTGTAAATTGGCCAATTTCTCTACTAACCCCAATAAGACCCTAACTATACCCTACAAATCAAAGCACTTATAAACCTCACTAAGGGGTTTTGGGGTTTTGATTATGCAGTATAATGGCAATACTCATTACAAACAACCTTGCTTTAAAACTTCATGTAGAACCTATCTTCCAGATTTTCGCCAATGACTGGATAAGAATGCAGAGAAACTAACTGATATTCAGCCAGAGGTAAATCTCATATAACTGGAGATTGGGAAGTCAGGATTACAATTGAAGAATAGACAATAGTAATAATCATAGATAGAAGGAATGAAATATTATGGATTCTGAAGAACAGAGTAGAAATCAATGTGATTAATATTAATTCGTTAATTAATAAATAAATATATATAAGGCCACTAAAGATTAATGTCTAACACCTAAGCTTTTAAATTGCACTACGATGTTGACGAGTATATCCTATTATTGAGGTTTGGTAGCTTAAAACCTTAGCAAGGTGCCAAATGTTTGTGTAGTTATTCTGAAATCTCTAATCTGCTGAACATCTCATATTCTAAAGTGATTAAAGTTTGCAAGGAAAGTATCGGAGTTAATAGGAAATGCTACAAACCAAGAAATCAATGGAAGATGGACTTAGACAGAGAACAAAAGCTTTTTTTGATATCTGCTGTGAAACACTGGAAGCTTGGAAGGGACACTCGCTGCAAGATAGAACTCTATTATTTCATAGATTTTACCCCGACAAGACCATTACAGTGTCATAGCTTGCCTATCTCTATAGATAAAATGGAATAAAATACAAAACAATGAAGTCCACTTTTAAATTCTCAGAATAGAAGATGTAGCATATTCTCTAATTGAGATGCTAAAGGTATCAGCAATTCATTGGGGCTATAGAGTCTAGAAAGAAAATTATTTACATAGATGAAGTGATATTTAAGCCATACTAAATTTCACAAAGGTCATGGGCTCTGAAAGGGTAAAACTAATTAAATAAAAAAGAGGGTTTAAAGCTCAAAACTTTGATGGCAATCGTAGCAATCAGCTTTGAAGAGGGTTTAGAGGGATATCAAGTAAAACATGATTCAATCAAGATAGCCGATATTCATGCGTTCTTAGAATATTTACAGGTACATAACCAGAGTGGAAATGTTGTAATATTTTGGGATAACTTGAGGTCCCATCATAGTCGTATAGTGTAATAATAGATTCAGATGTTAGGTTGGACTTGTTTATTTAATGCGCCATATTCATCCGAGTATAATTGTATTGAAGAATATTTTGCCTAAGCTAAACGATAGTACAAGAAAGAGATGGTCACTCGAGATTTTGAAGTCACCAATACTCGCCACACAATGATTGTGCGTAAATGTATAGAGAAAGTAGAGTTGTAGGTAGTTAGAAGAATAGTTGATAGACATGTACAAAAAATTAGACAATATTAGGCTGAGGTTTGAAACCCTCAAGCATTTAACTTATTATATAATTATTCAATATTTTCTCATTCCATGTCAACATCCCCGGGAGCTCTCTTACCGCTGGAGATATGGGCACTGGAGGTCTCCTTCTGTTCAGGGTTATTTTCGCCATAGTCTTCAGTTTATGCTTTGAAATCTTAGAATGGTAATGATATTTCATGAGCCTCCCTTTTCTGTCTCCTTTATCTTGGTTTGGCCCCTGCCTTCAGCATAGAGATTGCCCTGCCTTTAGTTTCTAAAAATAAAATAAAGAAGCATCGTCTTACTTGAGAAAAAGGGCTCATCTATTAATTTTTTGAAAATGTCATCTCTAATAAGTATTTTCTCCTTGACTTCCTCTTCATTGTCTTTCAGGTTTCTTATACGAGTGGCATTCTTTATTATGACTTCGACATATTTTGGCCACAATGTACCAAGCACCCCATAGAAGTATTTTCTATCTGGCATTACCTGGTAATCAGAGTAATAGTTCATGAATCTCATTATTTCTGGGTCATCCTTAACTTGTGCAAATACCTTTTCGACAGATAACTCTTCATAATAGGGCACATTGAAGACCATCACATTTGCAGCTTTGAGTAGGTCTTTTTCTCCTGCAAAAAAGTCTCTGAGAAATCTCACAGTAAGATGAGCGTCATTGGGCAAAAAATAGCCCCCTAAAAAGTTAAAAATAAAAAGAATTACTGTTATATTTTAGGTAGGTCGTCATATCACTCTTAGATCTGAACTTGTTAGACAACTCCCTAATATCATGACCTGTGATGCCTGCCTAGTTTGGTTGATTCATCTAATGCAAAAGGTTTAATTTATAATAGAAATACTTTAAATTTTACTGATATACTTACTTCCTGTATGAGGAGATTCATGAGTTTCTTATAGAAATTCATTACTAATTAATTCAATCAGCATTGATCAGTATACTGATCTCATAGCTTTCAACTATAATAGCTAATGTTAATAACCAACACTTATTATGAATTAAAGTCATAAAAAATTTGAATTTTATATATTCATCAATGATTGCTCGACTTAAATGAATTTTGGAGTATATTGAAATTATAAGTTTGAAAATAATATGACTTATTGAGAAAACTTACTCTTTGCCCATCCTTATCTGTCATCTCTCAAACCGCAAATTGTTTATAAATCCATTTTTTACCGCAATTTGTTTTTGGGACAACTTTCTTGCATGGACCCCCTATAGATTAAAATAAATTATAAGTACATTTTATTCTTGCTTTTCGAGTCTTCACGATATCTGATAGAATGTTATTTTACTAAAATCTAAAGCTGATCCCATTTTTGAGACCCCTGTTCTAATCCTATAAATTATTATTACACTTTTAATGACATATAATATAACAAATTACTGGGTTATAGTCCTAAGAAAAGAGACTATCAAGAATTAACAATATCTCAAACTTTTATAATAAATTTTTGAACATATTCATGTTTGATTACTTACCATATTATATACCAACTTACATGAGTTATTATTACCGTTTGATCCTATATAGTATTGATTGAAAGTGATTATATAAAATAAATTAAAATGAGTAAATAAGAGTAGATGATGCCATTAAAGCATGAGAAATATTTAATTATATTATTAATTATATAGTATATTATCGGAATAATTGCAATGGTGGAAGGACATGGAGCCATCTCACTTTGAAAGTAAACTTTACAAAAACAATTTGCGGCAAAATCTCTGGCTGAAAACAATTTGCGGCGAAGTGAATATTCATAACTATGGTCAAGATGGTCGATGGTATTTAATGGCTGTGAGGGCAATAGCAATTATCCTGAAAAAACATAATAATGAACAAGCGTGAAAAACCAGAGTATATTGATGCCACTAATTAAACCACTTGCCCTTTTTGTCAAAAGAAATTCGATAAGGGGACCTCAATCAGAACACATTTCTCCCTATTCCATAAATAACAACATAAAGAAACACGATTGCTTGAAAAAACAGCCAGAAAGACTTGCAGATACTGTAGAAATATTTTCACTAGGAGCAATGATTGTCAAAAGCATGAGATTAAATTTCAATTCAAAACTGAAGAAATATAACAAGAAGAAAAAAGATTGAAACTCAAAGAAAAAATGGGGATATTTACGGGGCCTGCTGAAGTGCTAGTAAAAGTACCAAAGGGAATAGAAATGACTACAGTTAAGTAGAGAGTAAAAAAACTAACATACAAGTTATTAACTCAACCAAATATTTTCGAAGGCGATGTGAGAGATTTATAAATGTGGTATGATATTGCAGAGGATGTCAAGAAAAGACACAACAAATTATACGAAGTTATAATGATGGATCCTCCATGGAGATTAAAACAAGACTTACCCTACCCAACTTTATCAGACAAGGAAATAAATGAGATGCCTCTACATTTAGTGCAAGAGCAAGGAATATTAAATCTTATGGATAGTGAACTCGAAGAGAGATGTGGCCATGGAACTGCTCGAGAAAAATGGATACAGAGAAGTTGATAGGGGAGAATGGGTGAAACTAACAACCAATGGGGTCCTATACTAAGGATGGGGAAAGTATACAGCTCACTGCAACGAAACATTTATAATCGCAGTGAAAGGCAAAGTGTCTCAAATTGTAAAATACCACACGGCAAAATCGGTCATATTTGATGCAATAGACAAACATTCTGCAAAACCTGGCAAAATATATGACTTTATCCAAACGATTGCCCCCGATAGCCTAAACTTAGAAATCTTTGGAAGGAAAAACAATATAAGGAGAGGGTGGACTACATTTGGCAACAACCTAAAGTGATTGTCTTGTATATGCTGTATAGGTTTTTATTAGTTTTATTAAAGAGTGATTTATTTATTTAAGAAATTAAGTTTAAAAATTAATTACATGGAATGTAAATAATTTTATAATAAATTAAGTCAAATAATCGAAGAAGGTTTGGTGTAAGAATACCTATCTAAATAGAGAGTTTAAAGTGGGGAAATGACGAAGAAAACAACAGGGGAGTTAGTTAACCCAAACAAGTCCAAATACCGTTAAAGAATGAGCATAAAAATTCATGGAACCAAGCAAGATAAGAAGCTAAAGACCAGGAGTTAAGATGAAAGATGTAGTTACAATTGAAAGTAATGAACAAAACCTGAATAAGGAAGAGTGAGCAGCTGAACAAGAAAGAGATGATGAGAGTATATATTGTATAGAATTACATTTCGTTATTTATCCAACACTGTTTAGCAATTGTTTATCTAATTTTACCTTTTTTATTTATTTATATGTTTACCTTACTTAGTAATGGAAGCTAATATTTAAACTTATTATTATTCGCATTGATTTCTTTTGTTTTATTATTATTTCAACTTTTTACTCAATTTTATTTACTTTAAGTTGCGAATATCTTATTTAATTTGATTTTTTTATGAATAATTATAAACATAATGATATATTATTTAAATTTCGATAATTTTTAATATTTTTAACGATTATAAGATCGCTATATGTGGCAATTTAAGTTGCATTGCATATTGATAATTATTTGTCTATTATTTATCATGAATCAAAATATTTATTTCGACAATCAATACGTTATATCCACTTAATAAGATATTGGAATAATAAATATGAATGTGAGATAGATGCTAAATTGTTATAAACAAATAAAGATAATACTATATTACTAAATCTAACATCAAATTGAGTAAGTTTTACTTAATTAATTCTATAATTTATTTAATTAACTATTTCTCCAAGGAGTAATTTAATCAATCTCATTCTAATACAAATTTAATTTATGATAAAACGTACAAATTTAATATATTCTATTGCATGTTAATTCAAATTGACGAGAGTTTAAATGTAGTGAGGAAAAGTAGTATTATAAATTAATCATAGGCATAATTATTAAACTCTATTTAACTGTTTGATTGAATTCAGTTTAAGTGTTGTTTTTATCTTGAATGAATTTTAAGTTGCCATAATAGATATATTTATATATTAATTTTGCAAAATAAAATGAATTCAAGTAGCTTGGTTAAGTATGCATATATATATAGTAGATTTAAAGTTTAAAATTCTTATTTTTAAATTTAAGAAGTCAAAAAATACAAACAATTACTCACTCCTTCTAAGAAATATTAAGTTTACTTTTCATGAATACTTTATCTATCTCATCTAACTCTTTACTAATTAGCAGCATTTCATTTGGTCTATTTAGTCTTTGATTGTCTAGAGTATTATTCAAACATTGCATATAATAAAGCATAATTTATTTTAGTTTAATAGTGTGAAATATCTCATTAATGAACTAAACGTGTAATTTCTAATATAACATTTTCTTTGAATCATAATTATTGCAGCCTGTGTTAATGTAAATTTTGCACTTAGTTTTTATAAAAACATTTATCTACCATTTTAGATTCATGCTTTAAGAGCTGAACCACTTAAGACGGTAAAGAATAAGTGAATAAGCTAGTCAAAAATCTAAAACTCGATTTGAGTATTTTACAGCAAGTCCATTTGTAGAAATGCTATTTAAAACAAAAAGTAATTGTTTTTTAATCAATCAAATAGAATGATTTCAATATAATTCCGCGAATCATATTGGAGAGATAATAAACAGGAATAAAATGATATAAAGTATAAATAAATATTAGTTCATTGAGGTATTTAACTTTACAAATTATAAAGTGTTAACTGAATAGTCAATATATGCTTTACTTGTTAAAATATTTGCATGTCAATCATTAAAGTATATCCATATTCAACATTTTTAAATGATATTTTACATAAAAATATCCAAACCTTTTGTTAATAATTGCCTTTTTTAATCAAATAGAGGGTATAGTCTGCAAATGTTTAACACTTATCTATTTTGAGAGGGAATAGGTATTTCTTAATATCAATACTTAACCATAAAAATTATATCTTGAGCAGTTATGTATGCTCTGGCAAGTATCATAGAGTGTTGGTCTTCACCTGAAGAATACTCCACATGAAAGCTTATTTCTATGATATAAAAATTTTTAAATAGAAGCCGAATATTTAAATTTCCATTTATAAATAGTTTATAGAAAATCCATAAATTAAAATACAAAGATTAATAATAAAATAAACATAAACACTGTAAAAACAGACGCTGATGGAATATTTGCATTAATAATGATAAAATTGAAATAAAACATATCTATACTTTAATGGGATTGGAAAAAGTGTTGATTAAGTAAATACCAACAAATTCTAATCTTATTTCAAATGATCTTGATTGTAAATTGTTGTAGAGATCATCAGTAAGTTAGATTGATTTGTTTTCTAAGCGAAGTTATCCTTATAACTACTCTACCTATTTATAACAGATTTTGATTTTTTTTTTTATTTATCTATTCTCATTTATTTGTTTTAAATGTATAAAATGGATAACATATAGTAGAGGCAAGTGGGTAAGTATTAAATTTAATTAATTAAGTAATAGTAGTAAGAATTTAATTAAACTTTTACTCCTTTAAATAATTAAACTAATGAGTACTCTATTAACAATGAAGTCATAGACTTCTGACTATCAAGTAAGTCAAACTCATTAAGTTTAAAGTATCTATAATTACAACGATCAGACAAAAAACCTAAAGAACATGGTAACTATCAAAGTCTCATCAATAAACTTGAAACTTCAAAGGATGATCAGAGTTATATGCTGTTTGCTGGAATTTACCCAACAGTGATCCTTACTAGTACTATCATAACGAAGCTGTTGACTCAGGAAGTGTAGTGACATCCTGTCAAGTCTAATTCCAATGATTATAGTAGCTTACCATATGAGTTCAAGCAAACATCCACACTTCAAGATAGAGATGTTTCAAGTAGCTAGAAGATTTTATGAACAATAAATAGTTTATTTCACAAACTGCTGTGAATGCGTAAAATATTAAAACAATCAATTAACTAACTAGTTTTCAAAATTATTTAAGTTCTGGCATTATGATAATTAATACCATCTAATTATATACATGATCTTGATGTTTTAAAGTCTTCATCATGTTAAATATAAAAGTATAAATCTTAATTAGGTAAATGTTAATAAAAATAATTAACAATAGCAAAAGGTTTAGACTTATGTAAAGCTAAATTTTAAAATACTCAGATATTGTATTATTTATCTATTCTATTAGGCAATACTTGAATCTCTACAGAACCAAAATTAATGCATGTTTATTTATAATAATATTATTTAAAATCAAGCATAAACTATTTATCTTTAGACAATAATTCAATCAAGGATGTTTAAGTCTTCTTTGAAACCAGTATATCCAATTAAGAAAAATTAGAACTACTTTGATTATGAAGCTGTCGCATTAAAGCAGTTTTATATCGAGTGACCAATTTGTCAACATTTACAAGATGATGAGAATTAAAGAAGAGCTTATTTTTAACTCATCACAACACATATAAAGTAGTCAAAGTCCCAAGAACACCGTGGTAAAACTGCTAAATACTAATAAAATGACTACTACTAGTTAAAGTTGCTATGTGTGATGTTGTTTTAGTTAATGCAATAGTAATATAGCCTTATCAACTAATAATAACAGTGATATGAGTAATTACCTTTTTTTGTTGTTAATACATTACACATAGTATATTTAGGTGCAACTAATATCATCATTTTAAAAAACATATTTTTCATTAGGGATAGTTATTAACTATTAACAGATAGATGCTAATACCTGATCAGATTGTACTGTTATTTAACAAAAGCTTGTAACGCCTATGTTTACTTGAATTAATATGGTTATGTTAAAATATGAAAATACCAATGTCTCAAAAACAATTTGCGTCCAGATGTAGAGCCAAAACATTTTGCTGATTGAAAATTGTATTTGGGTTGAAGAAAAATGAAAAACAAGCGATACAAAGGAAAACCCTAAGATATGATTTGTGACATAGTTTAGAAGTCTACTTATTAATATATTAAACTTTAATTAGTTAAAAAATGATATTTCAATAGTTACACGGAATTGATGAGAGATAAGTTTAGGAAATAACAATCTTTTAATAACTGACAAGGGTTGATTCAACTTCACACAATGTAAATCAAGCCTATTCTAAAATTGATGAAGAATCGATAGTGATGTTTGAAATATAAGTGTATATTTAACATCAATAATCAAATTTTCAGCAATTATTGTATCAATTTTGGAGTGCTTCATGAATCAACCTCAAATTAACGTGAAAAGTCTATTCTTCAACAAGAATCTAATTATCTGACCAGAGATAGCTTTATTACTAAGACCATTTAATGAACATTTTCCAAAGATAATTCAAATAAACAAGAATGGATCATTTATCAAATAATTATCTGGCATCTTTAGATTAAGCAGAAGTTAGGGGTGCTATTCTCGAAGCATTGAAAATGACATCTTAAGTCAAAGAAAATACTGTTTTATCCCTTCATCAAGATATTCTTAGAGTCCGATATGAACACGACTGCAATAAAATATACAAACTAAAAGCTAGAAAGACAAATAAATTTGCATTTACAAAATTGAATTTAGAAATCGATCACAGATTTAAATCAATTTTTAATATTTAAATTAATAATAATTTATTTTATAAGTGTCTAATTATATATCATTTTAATTACTCTCCTTTATTTATTTAATTTATATATGATAAGTAAATATTAAAGCTCCATTTATAAAATTTTATTTTTAAATAAATAATTTTCCAATAATAATTGAAAAAAATTCAAGAATTTTGAGGAAATACTGTAATATTATACCTATTATAATATTAAGAAAATGAGTGAGAAAATGATAATCTCAATATGCAAAGTAATAAAATATAAAATACTAAAACAAAAAGATATATAATGTAGTGTAGCAGTAAGATATTATAGCATGAAAAATTATATCATTGACTAATTTAAATGTTAGCTTCAGAGATATTTATAGTAAAATGAATTGCTAAAAACCAAAATATTTACAGAATTATTTTAATTAACGAATTGATTTGATTATTAATTTTATCTTATAAAAATATTGTTATAATGAGACTTCTGGAACACATAAAAACTTCAAGAAGGAAGAGTAACATAAGAGAAGCTTACTTACAAGTGGACTTACAGAAAGCATATGACTCAGTCTGGAAAGACAAGATGATACCAATTCTGAGAAGAAGAGCAATTCATGAGAGTGACGCGATGCCAGTAAAGTTAATTGAAGCTCTATACTAAAACAACCAAATACAATTTGAGGGCGACGAGATTTAGACACAATAAGGAGTAGCACAAGGTAGTAGATTGTCACCTATGTTATTCAATATTTACCTATAGGACGCTCTTTATTCTCAACCAGAACTGATGTCCTTGGTTAGATAAGACAAATTAATTGCTTTTGCTGATGACATTCTAATTAATATCAGTGATCCTGAAAAATTCAAGAGAGTGCTAGAATGCTTTAAAGGATTGGAAATATCCCACAATTTAAAACCGAACAAGAAGAAGACAGTGTTTCTAAGTGATGCAAAGAAGTTTGAAAAAATCATACAAATATAAGGAATCTGTAAAGTTCAGGAAGCGTAATATCTACGAATGAACATCTGTTTGAACACTCAATAATTGTTGAAAAACACTTGGAACGAAATAAAACAAAAAACTGAGTTCTATCAAAAGCTAACCAAATCAAGCAATCCAACTGTAGGAGATACAATAATGGTAGCACAAATAAGATCGCTACTAATCTATAAATACACCCCACTAGTAGAAGCTCAATATGTGGAGATCAGCGAAATAGAGAAGATGGAACTCCAGCTCAAAAGGATTGTATTTAAGACATCCATAGATATTCTTAACAAAATATTAAGGAATGACATTCAGCTAAAAGACACCAACACGAATGAAATAATCCTAGAGCTAGTTCAGAAGAACATGAAAGAAAAAAGCGGATCTGACAGAATTCGCGAAAATAAAAAGAGCCCCAGAGATACTCAAATAAAAAGGGGAAGTCATGAAAGGAAGAAAGAAAATATTTTCGACTAAGAATGTAATGGAAACGATGATGGCCATCAGTTAGGACAGAACCATCGCAACTTACGGCATGAGCCACTACTGTAACGTACACAAAGTATTTGTAGAAAATAATCACTTAAGAAGCTGCAACCTGATAAACGCAGCTGGTGATCCTACAAGGTTTTCAAAAAAAATTAGGGAAAACAGAATTATTGACATGTAGAGCAGCACCTAAATTAAGATTATCACGAACATGGTCTGCCTGGACAATAGAATAAGATAATTAGAGGCACACGAGTACTACTAACCAGTAAAAAAGCATTTTAGAGTGGTGTGTGTCAAGAAAAAAGAAGTAGAATTTGATGAGAGTAAAATGAAATGATTTCAATGAAATGAATATTCACAAGAGAATAGAATCTTGAGTGAATAAGAAAGTAAAATCTGATAACTCAGAAACTGCTATCTAAATTACTCAGTGTGTTTTATTCATATTTGTTTTCAATTTACCTACAGTTATTTACTACTACTACTATAAAGATATTGTTATTCCTCATTTATAAGAAATTATATGTTGATATAGATCTATAAATAATTTCAACTTCTTTTGATGTTTAACAACTTAGCATTTGCTCAATTCTGGTATGATTTACTATTAATGATAAAAACAATTTGTGGCAATGGAGGCAATTTTGAGAGAAAGCAGTTTGAAATAATATTAATTAATGTAAATGTATATAATGAGAGGTATCTCAATCCTAATAGTTAATTAGAAATTCTAAAATCTATAAAATCTTCATTAAAAATATTAAAATTGATGATTATTTAAATAATGACAAATAGGGATTAGAAGTTTTTTATATTATCATAAATAAAATATTAATTGAAAATTGCTTAGTTTCTATAGATAAAGTCAAAGTTGATTTGCTTAATAATAGTTCAAATTATCTTAAAATTATATATTTTTGCAAAAAGTGATTTCAATTATTTCTTTTTGCAAAAAGAGATTTCAATTATATCTTGCTATAAATAGTAATTCAAGGAATCTATAATAATAAATACATTTTCATTTAACATGATTGATTGATAACTGCATCTTTTTTTACTTTATCTTCTCTTTTCTCTCCATTAACTACTTGCCCTGACAATACTACTTTTCAATGATAAAATTTTAACCAGTGGAGATTACATCATATCTGTTTTACTAAATATCAAGCACATGAAATTTTTTTTTCTCAGTAGAAATGAACTCTTTTATTTAAAACATAATATAAATTATTTTAAACAACCAATACTAGTAGATATCTAAATAAATTTAAATAATGAAATTGTTGAGAATCATATAGAATCTTACAATTTAATTTATAGAAATTGTAGAATTTTTCGTATATTGTATTATTTTTAATAGAGGAGTACATTACTTAAGAATGATGATAAGTTAAAATCGATTGAACATATCTATTATCCCTAATATCTTTTTATTTTCTATTTATTTATTAGAAATATTTTTATAATTAATATAATATTTTTAATTCAATAATATAAACATATTTACTTATAAAAATACAGTTTCGTTATTAAAAGTTGACTAATATTCTTGGTGTATTCCAGTCTACTTTCTGTGTAGTCATCCTTCCCTTTGTATCAATACCATCGCAGCTCCAGACTTATAGTTTTTACATCACTAAATAGCAGCACTCACAATAACCTAGCTTTCACTTACATTAGTTAGTGAGATACAATTTATTTAGACAGTTTGCTTCGAATTTAAGATCAAGAGCTGCAGCATATCCTGTGTGTTCAGGCCTTTCTGCTATGGGAGTGGCTTCTTGTGGGTAGTTAGGCCTACTTGCTTAAACGAATGTTTGAAGTCTTTCTTGAAATGCTAGTGATATGATCAAGAGTCAATCTTCATTTGCCATTATTAAATCATAGTCACCTTCGTACTCTTGTAGTGTGTGAGAAGTACCAATTACTTTCAGTGCTTTATTTGCCGTCTAAGTTTAAGGATATTATTAAAGAAAATGATAAGTCTCAAATTTATAATGTAGTAGACATAAGATTTTAGTCATTAAAAAACTTTATAGATTTATGCTAGCAATTTGTAAAATTGAAAAATAATTATTGATGATTTGGCTTACATATTTAGTTATAAAATTCAGAAACTTAAATGTCACAAATAAATATTGATTATTGTTTTGCATAATATTTGATTTAGAATTAAATTTGAGTAAGATTCATCCTTTTTATATTTTGTTGTTTCCTTGTATATATATTATTTTGTTATAATTTTGAATTCTCATCGTACTTATGAATACTTCATTTAAACATAATATAAGTTCATAGATAGATAGCAAATATAAACATGGCAAGATGAGGTGACTTAATAAAATGGAGGTAAGACAACAACAAATACCAACTTAAAGAAGATTACAAGTGTAAATTGAGAAGTAAGTAGCAAACAAACTAAATGATAAAAAAACTAATGAAAGATCATCATGAAAAATAAGTATATATTCTAATTGTATAATATATTGCTAAATGGAGAACTAAATATATATATATATATTATGCATTAAACTCAAAAATTACTGAAAATGCACTGCCAATTGCAAGAAATAAAAGAACAGTTTGATAGAGTGAAAGATACATCGATAACAAACTCGTATGAGTAAAGGATTTGCTGCAAATGGTGGAAAGCAATGTAACTAATTCGAATGAATATAAGATTTTGGAGTGTATATATGATATAAGCTTAGAGTTATAATAAGATAAAATCGATTAATACCTTACAATTTGTTAGGCTAACAGAGATGAAGTTGTTGAGAATAGTGATAATAAACAACAAGAACACACTTTAAACCTAGTCAGGGATGATTGAGAGTTAATTAGAGTTAATAATCTTATGATATCAAGTATTTCATACATTTTTGGCATCTATGAATGTATTTGATGATTCTCTATAGTATATACCTTGATTTATTGAGACAATAGAATAAAGAGCTTCTTTTCAAATATGATTTAAACTGAATTTACCATTTCAAAGATTAATTATTGTGGTTTAATTTCTTAGGGTCAGGCCATAGACTAAACTAGGAAGCTTAAATTTATACATTAAAGAAGGAGAAGAAATACTTACGAAGTGAAATTAACTTAACTAGTATTATCAAATGTAAAAATCAATAAATAAGAAGAAATGTTTATCAAGATTGTCCAATTATAAATTAAATCAAATTCCTTGGGATTTATTTCAAAATATTTCATCAAGAAATAAAAATAAAATACCTTCATAAAAAGTGATGATATTTTAAGAAAAATGAGAAAAAACACTTTAAGAACTAGACAAGCTTGTAAATAAGTGTTTAATAGCCAAGCTGAATATAAAGGAAAGAATTGAGAAAAATATTTACGATATTTTTTGAATAAAGTGAATTGTAATTAATAATAAAATATAGAAATAAATAATTAAAAAAATGTCTGATCAGAGTGCTCTGTGTCATTCAATATTAATGTAAGTTACAAAAAACATATCTAAAATTTTATTTTTACAGGGGTTGCACCTGGTAAGGCTTAGGGCGTCAACGAAGAGGAACTTCAAGAAGTCACACAAAGAAGGGCAAACAATTTAAGATTTTCGATGATGACAGTGAAGATGAGGAGGAAGATGAAGATGAAAGGTTATTTTGTTAGATTTACTATTACTATTACTACAATTACTATTTTTATTATTCTAAATTCATTTTCTAATTCACTTTATTTTATTTAAAAAGCATCATGATTAATTTAAAAATATAAATGTATTAATAGCGTTGATAAAAATCAGTATAAAAAAAGTTTAACAAAAAAATGGAAATAATGAAACATTTCAATTTATTCACAATTATATATATAATTAATCAACAATTTAAAAAAGAATTTATAATTAAAGTTGTTTAACTTTTGAATATTAATATTTTTAAAATTAAGGTAATAGTAAAAAGTATATCCATTACCTTATTACTTGATAATAACTTTATATCTTATCCTTTAAATCGATTAAATATTAAAATTTCAATGCGATTATCCGAAGATTAAGTTGTAAAAATGTGGCAAGAAATAAAATCTCAACGAAATATCTATAAACAAGAACTTAAAGAAAAAATCTAGTCAAGTACAAGAAGTCTAAGAATGATAACAAAATAGATTTGAAAATACTCAAATTCACAACAAAAAATAATTATAAATGAAGGAAGAAAGTTCCTCCTAATAAAGAGATTATGTAGTTATAATCTTAACTCAAATCTATTTTAATCATAATATTTATATCATAAAATGGTAAAATAAATCATTAATAATAATAATAATAATTAAGAAGGAAAATTAAAAATTATTTATATTTTTCAATTTTTTAAGGGTAAAATATATATAAGTGTATAATTGTTAAGAAATATCAATGATAAATTTAAAAAAAAGTCCCTTTATAAAAATGAAGAGATGTTTGATAAAATCCAATTTTATATTTTTAATACTAATTTTTTAATTCTGTGTATTTCCTGTCCAACAAGACCCTTAGAAGCAAGAAATAAATTGCTGATAGCGGAAGAAGAATTTGAAAATTCTAGAAATTAAAAACTTATCTAACAAGGAATAAATTTTTTTTTAAATAAGCTGATATGTCTTGTGTGTTTAATGTTTAAATCAAATAAATTTAACATTTTACGGTTTAATACTAAAATCAAACCATCAATCTTAGTCGTGACGTAGACGTATCTGAGTGAGTTGACGTGGCAAATCTGTGAAGTGACAGTCATGAAGTAGAAAACTCCGAAAAAACCATTCTCGCTATTACCTAGTCTTCTCCCAAAATCAAGATGTCACCACAGTTTGTACCTGGGGACAGAGCTTGTGAGATTCAACTAGATGACAGAAAATGGAGAAAAACACTTACCGGTCCCACCGCTTCTGGGAAACGCTGATATGTCTTATTAAATATAATTTATGTATTTCTCATAATTTCATACAACATTATATTAATAATATATAAAAGGGCTTGACCCTTATATATTATCATATATTATCGATCGAGGGTTCCCAGAGACCTCAATCTGATCATATTATTATTATTATTATAATTATTATTATAACATAATTTTAATTAAGATTTTCATAGAAGAATATGATTTTAGAAACTTCAAGTCTTGGTGCTCAGGGATCTTTGGGGGAGAAAATTTATGCTATTAAAATTGAAGTCAATTTGGCCCCTAATTGATAAAAGTTCTGGGTGACCAAGATATTTTATTGTTCTTATTTTTGAAAATATATTATTGCAAATGAACTTAATGCTGTTCTAAAAGAAATTATTAACTTAAGTAAAGCTTTAAATAGCAATAATTATAATAATAATGTGATCAAATTGAGGTCTCTGGGGACCCCCGATCTAAAATATGTGTTAATATATAAGGGACAAGCCATTTTGGTTAGTTAAATTATTTCACTTTCCTCTCAATTATATTCTTTGAGGGAACTAGGACTATTTCTGAGGTCTTTTTCTTTCTGTTTCTCTTTTTCTTTCTGTTTCTCTTTTTCTTTCTTTCTAAAACACTTTTAAGATTTCTTGTATTTTTGTCTCCCATTCTTCCAACATTTCTATTTCTCATTGGTGGTGGTTAAAATTTCCTAAATAGGGTAACATTGATTGAACCACCAGTTAGATTTAGCGAATGAGTTTGCTATCTCTTCCTTAATTACTTTTGTTCTTTCAGTTTGTTCGCGAAGTATATTTTTCCAAACTAGATAGAGCGATTATATGTTAGATTCGTCGCTTTTCTTTAAGGTAGGAGGAAGTGTATTGTTATTATTTAACTCTAATTAGTCGCTAATGAGAATAAGTTTACCAAGACTAAGGACTCTATCCTCAGATAAATAGATTTAATTAAAATTGTTATATGTAATCCTTTAATAGAATTTATGACTGCTTTTTCTAATTAATTTCGGAATGTTCTAGAATAAGTAATTTCTGTTCAGAATCTGTTCAGGATTCTTAATTGTACCGATGTATGACGTGGAGTCGATCAGTGAGAAGGAACTTTAAGTTTCTTCTATATTGACAATGGAGTACTGTAAACTCAAATTTTCATCGTCTATCTTAGATTTTTTTTATTTCCCGTTAACATCTTTATTTTATTAAGATGTTATAGTCAACTTAGTATCTCCTTAAATTATTTTTGAATGAGTTTATTAATTTTTTGAAATTTAGCATTAAATAGTATTTAAGGTTAGGTACTACCTATGGGGTTTTGTTGATCGGGTTTCTGGGTGATATCTTGAGAATCTTTAGAAATTTTTATGGAAGATGAGCCTTCTTAAGTTCTACTAGAATTGTAGAACTTAGGGCTGTATTTTTCTTAGGATTGTAGCTTCTTCTAATTTTTAAGATTCTTTTTTGTTTGTAGTTAAGCGATGTAGTCTCTCTACCTTTATTGGAGTTTTTCTTCCAAAATTTTATGTTTTTTCTCTTTATATTGGTAGTATTAAGATGGAACCGGTAGGTTATGGTGTTAATAGTAAAAGGGCATATACTCGATGTCTTCAGAGTCGACGCTAGCAATCGAGAGATTATCGTCTACATCCATCTAGTATTGTTCAGAGTCGGAGTCTGTATCATAGACTATATTTGGTACATTCTCTATGTCTCTGGGAGTTGTGTTGAGATCCGCAAGATCATATTCTGTGTCTGAGATATCACTCATTGACGACACTGAATTTTTTCTGATACGAGGAGGAGGAGCTTAAAAAGGCTACTCAACTGTGTCCTAGTATGAAGCTTTGTTCTAGAGGCCTTATACAGGCCCATTTATGTAATTTAGTAACTCATTATAAGTTATCTCAAAGCTTCCTTCAGGATCTTGGAAGTAATCCTGGAACTAAATTTAGTCGTGGTTGTGAGATTATTCTAACATCCCACAAGTTCACTTCTAATTTAATAATACAGAAATAATTATAGTCATTTTCGTGATTTGAGCAAATATATCAATTATTTGAACTTTAACCTTTTAATAAATGAACTTTTGGTAAAAATAAATTTTCTCTAATTTCAAAAAGTAATATTTCTTATTATCCAAAAGACCTTCATAATGTCACGTCTTCAAGAGTATTAAAAATCAAATATTGCTAAAGTATAATTCATTTGGGGAAAATAAAATAAAAATATAACTGTAATTATATATATTATCAACTGCCACTAATTAGATAAGCTTCTAATCTTAATTTGATTAGATTTAAAATACATTTAATTAATAATTATATTTAATAAGTGGTCAGGTGGTCTGGCCAGGGCTTTTGGTGGTCTACAGTAATTATATTATAAATATCTGTTATAAATATTACCCATGTGTAGATCACCTCAATATGGCGTTATCTCACTAAACACCTCTCCTCTGTCTCTGACCGCCGTCTCTGTGTACTCAAACGGCTGCATTCTTTTCTTTCTGATTCGGCTTGAAATCTCGAATGGAGGAACAGTGCTACCATTTGCGCCGTTAAAGGGAATTCCTCCTCCCCGCTTTAAGTCGGTATCTCTGATTGGCAGAGCAGACATCTCGACTTGAAAGCATTGGCATCTTCGTTGTCCATCTTGCTAAATGGCAGAGTTTTTGATGTTATGACTATGAGGCATCCCGTGTGTTTGTAGTCCACGCCGCTGTTCTTATGGTCTATGGCCTTCACCCTTCATCGACCGTTTCATTCCTGCAATCACAGACTAACCAAATACCTGAGGAAGATTGAGCTCGTTCGCGATTAGTATTTGTGGCTGGCCGGCCTTGCCTCGATTCATTGGGACGTGGAAATGCAAATTGGACTCTACTTATTGCTCGCACATGAATATCTCTTCCAGATACGAGTTATTTTAGTCTTTCCGGTATTGGTGGGCCCGTATATTCATATGCTGTGAATCTTGCTGTTTTTGCGCCTTATTAGGAGCTCATACAGTCCATTGAGAATGTGGAGGTAACCGAGTGCTTGTAGATCGGCATCCTTGGGGGGACTGGAGTCATCACCGTTTTTTATAAGATCGGCAATGTATTCTTGGAGAGATGTTATTATTGGTACCCTCTCTTTAATGGCAACACTCAAAACTCCAAAACCCCTTAATGAGGTTTATAAGTGCTTTGATTTGTAGGGAATTAGTTAGGTTGGCTGATTAAAGGTTTTAATGTGAAATTTATAGTAAATGTACTTAATTTAATCACTCAAAATGCACTTTAGGATCATGTGGTAGAGGTCTGAAGTTTATATTACTTAACCACAACTCTATCTGCTCTATTGATATGTCTGATCTAGAGTTTGGTTTTATTATTATTGACTCTGCCATTTGTTTCATTGATTGAGATACTCTTGTCCTGTCAATAAATTGATTTATTCTTTGTTTAGCATCCTTCTCACACCTTGTAGAGTAGTAATCGTTGCGAGGCATATCGCACTCTATTATTATTGCTGCTAAAGCCCACACATCCCATTAAAAATCACCATCTCTCCAGTCTTCTCTTTCTGGATAGTACCCTTGAGTTCCCATTACAGTTCCAAGCTTGATACTTCCAATCTTTAGGCTCTATTGAAATCGATTATTGCAACTCTTACTGGTGAGAAGTTTATCATTATATTTTCTGGCTTCAAATCTCTGTGAACAAACCCAAACTTGTGAAGCTCTTTTATACCTTGTATGGTCTGAGTTGCTATTTATCCAAGCTACTTATGATCTCTTTGATCTGTAATGAAATCTCTTAGGGTCATTTCATAGAGTGGGAGTCTGAAAGCAACATGATCCTTGGCAAGGAGAACAGCATCTAACTTTATTAAGTAGCTAAACTCTTTGAACGTTGCTTGAGTGAGTACTTGATACTCATTTGTAAACTCCATCTAGTATTTATCATCACTTAAGAGATAGTTGAAGGGATACACCTTGTATGCATACTGATGATCATTGATAACTTTCTTATCAAAAGATTCTTCTAATATAAGGTAGCTTTAAAGTGAAGTGTCTAGGTCAATTTAGGCAAGAACAGGAATCTTTTTGTATTGAATTTTAATCATGATCTTTGTGATTTCGGATGCTAGTAGGTTGCGTGATTTCCTCACATATTCTGATTCACTAGCTTGTTCAAGCTCTACAAGTTTCGAAGATTCTCTTGCTTTTTTTTTGTTTAGTAGCTTCAATTCATCTTCATGCTTTTCAATCTCTAAATCTTTCTTG
>ARYC01011398.1:0-15694 GCA_000711775.1 Oxytricha trifallax
GAATTAAGATGCTATCTCTTTAAATTCAATGCTAATAGACAGTGAGACCTCACAGTTGCTGGAGATTTATGGAGTAGCCTTGCTATAGACGTATAATTCAGAACAGCCTTGAGTTATTCACTATATTAATCACATCCATATCGCAACTTAAACAATAAATCTATATACTCACTATCATAAACTGACCCCATACCTCGCATATACTCACTTAAATTACTAATATTTAAACATTAAACCCCTACATAAACCCTATTAAAACCCTAATAAAGTATGCACTAATAGTCTACTTTTATCAATCAAAAACTCAATCAAACTACTGAAAGGGTTTTGGGGTTTTGAATAAAGTATGCTATACTAGTGACTTTGGAATTTCTATTTTCTAATCTCTAAACTAAAGCACCATCGAGTCCAGAATTTTTGTTAATCACTGCTATCAGTCGATGAATCGAAGGTTTTAATGTTTGTCTCTTCAATGGAGGTAAGAAATGTTTTTATTATAAGGCCTCCTCAAACTTATTAGTCGGGTGTTCGTTGGAAAGAGTGATATTCAACTTAATTTCAATTTCAGGTGCATTTATCAGAATGATGCTGACTTTCTATTAGTTTAGTAATTTCAATTATTTTGTTGCTATCTTCAATGTTAAGTTATATACTTTAACAATAATTTTTTGAGGTCAGGAGTAAGCAATTCTAATTGCTTGATTAATCCTAAAGCTAGCCTTTCATTGCATGCAGTGTATTTTGGATTAAAACTTGCTTTTTCAATTTAAGTTTCACTTGAGACAACATTCTGCATTAATCCCATAGAGTTACATATTAACCATTTGTTCAAAATATTTTAGGAGGGAACATTATAATTATCAGTTTAATGTTTTAATTCCAGGGATCGTTTCAGTTTCTGACGCTAAGTTCTAAAAATATTTTAAATTAGCTCTTTTCTAGACTAGTGAAAAAGAATTGCTCTCTTGACAGTCTATGGAATCCTTGACTTATGAATAGTTTTTGTGAAGTTGAAAGTTAGTTATTAAAGTAATTGTATCTATTCGCTTGATAGAGATTGGTTTTAAGTGAATTATTATTGCCTAATTTTCTTAACTCATATTTTATTTTTTTAGTTAATGCTTTCCTCCATCCATGAATCATCATCACCGCATCTCGGCATGGGAAGAACCAATGTCACCTTAAAGACTCTGCTAAACTATATTGTATAGATAAAACGCAGAAATTATTATAATTGCAGTCTAACCTGAGTTTTTAATTGGAGATTAAAAAGCTGGCTTTTCTATTAAAATTAAAATTATTAATTAATTAATAGTCTGCTTCAATAAATTAATCACGCTAAACATTTACTATAAGTTTTGAAGGAACAATTATAGTTTTGTGACAACCCCACCCCCATTGACTCAAAGTTAAAATTGTTTAAATACCCCAAAAAATTTATCTCTTCGAACAAGTCGATGGGAAAGAACATATTTAAAAAATAATAAATCGAATTTCTATGATTTTTTGTGATTAATTAGAAAAAATCACACACATATTAATAATTCTATAATCACTCTCTGTATTAATTGCTCAAGCACTCCTATTAACTTCTATAAAAATTTAATTTAATATTGAAAATTCTTATTAAAATTTCAGAGTCTATGGAAACAAATATAAGAAGTTCGTTAAAATAAATGTCAGAGCCAAGTGAAGAAGGAAGTCAAGGACATCTGAAAATCACATAGAATGAGTTATCGGCTAAATTCAGATATAAATGAGATCTTCTACAAATAATTTACTGAAATATGTAATATTTTATTGCATAATTTTAATATTGCAGTGAATCTTTACCTCCCACTAATAGAGTCCATCAACAAAGACTACCTTAGAAAAGTTTTTAAGGATGAGAAAAAAGTGTTGTTAAATGATTAAGTAAAGATTATCAAAATTCCAAAGTTCTGGGAGCTATCAGTTTAAAACTTCATAGACGAAAATAAAGGTGAGTCTGAAGTCAATCTGCACCTTTCCGATAATCTCAATAAAAAGAAAACTATCGATAGACAATACTTTTTCAATATGTGTTCACCCCGAGGTACCCCCCCCACCCCCTAACCGAGTACCCTCCCCACCCCTCCCCCACCTCAAAAATGAAGTCCCCCAAGAATACCCCACTTTATATGAAAAATCATATTCCCAAGGACTGAATCGACTTCCTTCATGACATCTCACTTTCACAACGATATTTATATATAAAATTACATAAATTTTTCAAAATTTTTTATTTTCATTTTAATTGTTATTTTGATGTTATTTTAAAATTATGACAACTCGCACTATGTCCGTCCACTATTTCAGACTATTTGAGAGATATACTCCCATAAGAAAATATATTTAAATTGAGACAATATTATCTAATAACAACATAAAACTTCTTGCAGATTTTATTATACATAAAAAAATTACAAAAATCTTTTTCAAACTAAATCATCTCCATTCGATTATTAAATAATAAATTACATAAGTAATTTTTTTAAAAAAAAATATTTACTTTCTAGATTAATAATTTTAAATCATAAAATATAAATTAATAAGATTTTTAATACAAATATTGATATTAATTTTATTTCGATTTGTTAAATTCAAACAAAATAATATCAATTTTCGTATTAAAAATCTTATTCATTTATATTTTATGATTTAAAATTATTAATCTAGAAAGTAAATATTTTTTTTAAAAAAATTACTCATGTAATTTATCATTTAGTAATCGAATGGAGATGATATAGGTTGATAAAGATTTTTGTAATTTTTTTTATGTATAATAAAATCTGCAAGAAGTTTTATGTTGTTATTAGATAATATTGTCTCAATTTAAATATATTTTCTTATGGGAGTATATCTCTCAAATAGTCTGAAATAGTGGACGGACATAGTGCGAGTTGTCATAATTTTAAAATAACATCAAAATAACAATTAAAATGAAAATAAAAAATTTTGAAAAATTTATGTAATTTTATATATAAATATCGTTGTGAAAGTGAGATGTCATGAAGGAAGTCGATTCAGTCCTTGGGAATATGATTTTTCATATAAAGTGGGGTATTCTTGGGGGACTTCATTTTTGAGGTGGGGGGAGTGGTGGGGGGAGGTACCTCGGTTTAGGGACTGGGAGGAGTGGGGGGGGTACCTCGGGGTGAACAAATATGCTCAACAAAATTGAACCTGAGTATACTGTTAAGGTTGTCAAACACGCCTTAGACCTAAGGTACGATCAAGCGAAGAATGAAGAAAAGAAAAACTATATTCTGATATCAGATTAGTGGTACAAGAAGCTATTGCAGCACCCTTTTATCTCTTGTAATAATTCACAAAGGGCCTGATTATAGTTTAGAATCTCAGGAAAGACAATTAACATATTGATGAGAGCTGTAAAGTGGTTGGACCTAGAAAGACAAAGGAGTCACAGCTCATTGCGACAAATCTAAAAACGATTCAAGGATTTAAGGTAGATAAATATTTAATTAAAGAATGGGAGAAACAAAAATGAAGAATGCAAACAAAAATTCAGAAAAGCCTCTTTTTCTCTGCCAAGTATGTTGATGACATTAATTGACACTTAAAGATGCTTAATTAATATTGTAGGAATACATTCGAATTAGGAAAATGAATTTATATTAAATTAATTAAATATTAAAATCATGGCAGTTATTATAACCAAAGTGACTTAAAATTAAAAAATAAATTGATTCTACGGTAGATCTCGCAATTTTAGCTGGACTTTATTATTGGCAATATTCCTGAATCATCCCAGGAATCGAAATATTTTGATTTTTAGCTAACTCCCAAAAATGGTATAATGGGTTTTTCTCGCTTGGGCGATAGATAAATTCATTATAGCAATAACAACCACCGTCTCATTTTTAATGCGCTATCCAGAGAGTATAATATTGTCATGGTTTGGAGACATTTCCCAAAAACATAACTGAAGGTAATTAATAATTAATTAATTTTAATTTTAACTCATTTTCCCAAATCGAATGTATTCCTACAATACTTAAACAATGCTTAAATTATTCACTCAAATAATGCCCTTAAATAAAATTTACTTTAGTGTACTTTCTTCAATTTCTTCAAAATATCTCTTAATAATTCTCTTATAATCTATATTTGCCTAATAAACAGTCTTATTCAGCTTTATATGCTTAAACTTATTTTTTAAATAACACTGAAGTAGTCTTCAATAGGCTTTGCCTCAGGAAAATAGAATGGTGTGAATAATATTGGCATCTAATTTTTTGAAGTAAACTATCGAGCCAACTTGATGTGAAGGACTCGTAATTTTTTCATAACTATAACAAACTTTCTATCTCCAGCTAGCTTGAACAGTTCTTTACATAATGCAATAAACATTTCTGAATTTACTGATGACATATTCAATTTAAAGTGAAGTAAGCCAAAAGTGGGAGAGATAGCTGTGATGACAGCAATAGTTTTATTATAAGTTCTTTTCATAGGGTTTTTTATATTGTAGCCCTTTTTCGAATACTCTTTTCTTATTATGGTTGAGGAAGAGAACATGACTTCGTCGATAAAAACTATAGCCCATTCTTATTATTGGAAATTATTAATCCTCTGTTATGACTCAAACAGGACTTCATTGGGGCTATTTAATCATTTAACACATTTTCTTTTTATATTGTGTTTATTCTATAAATTCCAAAGTACAGACTTAGACAAGCGAATGTTAAGAAAACTTCTATGCAGTAGTCTGCATCTTTAAACTAAAGTGTATCCTGGTTGGTTCTTCAAAGTGTCTCTATTGTTAAAATATTTAAAAAGTCGACACTATAGCTCTTTCTTCTCGAATTATTAGTCTTTATAGCTTAGCTTATTTTATTACAGATAGCTTTTTAATCCTAAATCTTGTGAATTCATACTTGCTTTAAGTACTCATCGCAAATTATCCTTACGTAATAATAGGAAAACATTTATAATTCTGCTATAGCTCTATAGCTCATCGGTTTTTAGAAAGTTTTTTTAGACTTTAAATAAGTAAAACCTACTTGTAATAATGATGATAATAGCTTAAATCGATAGCATAGATATCAAGTTAATAATTTTTCATAAATAATATTAAATACAAAAAGATGCCCCATGAAATAAAAATTATAACCCCATAATCTCTTCAACTAAGTTTAGAGTTTTGAAATATTTTCATCATTCTGACAATGTGTCATCATTCTTACATTGAAAATAAATAATCAAACTCTTGATTTAAATTTAAAAACTTAATGTCATTTGTAAAAAAAGAGAATAAAAATAATAATAGAACCTCAATTAAAATCACTTCACTCTTACCCAGTTGAAAGTTTTGATTGCAAGGGAAGTAAGAATGTAACCTATCAGCACTATCATAGAAACCTTCTCCAAGACAGAATCGAAAAATAAATTAGAAAAGCATTTGAATGTGAGGAGCGCAACTATCGGTACAGTACACGCCAAAGTCTCCATGTACATAGGAAAAAATGGCAGGACATTCATAGAAACAGACTGATCAAAGAGTTGAAAAAGTTAGCAAAAAATCATGATATTGAACCAACACATTTGATAAATGATCCAGTGACAGTTGAGTGTGATATGAAAGCTAGGAAGGTATGGGATGATCTCCATCGAACTCAGATGGCTAGATGGAACTCTATTCAGAGTGGTAGTTATGGAAGCTCCCTGGTATAGAACTTGCTTCCCCCGCAAGTACGATACACTTACAGATAAACAAATAAACTAAATACCTATTGAGTTAGTTCAAGAGGAGGGGTTTCTATTTATGTGGGTCACCAACTCAAAACCCTAATCTGCGCTATCATTTTTTTAAAAAGCATGGTTATCGATGGATAGAGACTATAGTGTGGGTAAAACTAACTAAAAGAGGGACAATCTTTAAAGGTTATGGTAGGTACATTAGACATTGTTGCGATTTATGCATAGTAGGAGTAAAAATCGAAATGAAAATATTAAGTAATTTGGGAAATTCTAGTCAAGCCTGAATGTTATAATCGAGGAAATTAGAAGCATCATAGAAACTTGAAGCACTCTATAAGATAGCAGAAAAATTTGTCCCTGTTGGCCCTTTAATAGAAATATTTGGAAGAAAACATAACATAAGAAGAGGGTGGACGACTATGGGGAATTAACTTAGATGAATATGTAATTAAATGTTAATTAATTATTAAATCAAATTTTCAATTAAAATCTACGGAAGATTTATTAGATTTTAAAATTTTATATACATCAATTTTAATAAAAATTAAAAAAAAATTTTATTAAAAACAGGTTAGCATAGAATATTTTATTTATAATCTTTATATTTTTGTTGCCATAATTACTGTAAGCTCAATTTAAATATTTCAAATCATCACTTTCCCAACTACTTTATTCATGGTTATTCTCGTCTATATTGATCTGTTAATTTAATCATGATCATTTATGAGTAATTCACATAATCTCCTTTTTTTTTCAAAGAAATTTGAACAAAAAATTATATTGTAATAATATACTTGATATGTGAAATTAAAATTAATTAATTTATATTTAATTCGTGGCAGTTAACTTTCTGAAAACCTACACAATTTGGTTCTCGTTCGATTGTGAATTCCAAATTAGCTGGACTTCACTATTGGCAGTACCCCTCTATCGCATCCCTGAAGAGAAATAACTTGACTTTAATTTTGAATGATTATTTTAGTTAATTTTATGCCAAAATTAAAGTTTTGTAAAATCACTTCAGGGATGCGATAGAGGGGTACCACTAATAGTAAATTCCAGCTTATTTATAATTCTCTTTCAAAAAATTACCATATTGTCTAGGTTACCATAAAGTTAACTCCCACGAATTTATTTATAAATAAAATTATACTCAAATTTTCATTTCAACTCTGATCAAAATAATTTCATTATAAAACTTTACTATTTTTAATTTATAACAGAAGTCCTTATTCTGATCAAATAAATTTCATTATAAAATTGTAATAATAAGGAAAAACCTTTCGAAATTTTACACATCCTAGAAGTCACGTTCAAACTATTTAAAATGCAATTTCTTTTTTATTATTTTATTTTAATTCTTATATTCTTTTTATATTTTTATAAAGCCCATGATTTTATTTAAATTAAGTCTTCAGCTCATAGAGTATATTCATTTGAATGGAATCGTTGTAATTACAATGAGTTCTTTAATTTGGAATTTAATCGACAATTTAATTTTTTCTTATCAATTTGGATTTCACTATTTCACATGAAATATAAACCCTGACGTTGAAGGGAGGGAGCTCATTTTTTGAAATCAAATATTTTATTTTTGAACCATACTAGATTGGGGGGTATTTATAATTAATCAAGAATTTATTTATTATTGGTCTGAATCAATTAAAATTAGTGTAATAATAAATTTACACAACCTTATTGGTTTAAATTATAAGGAAAATTATTCGAGCCAATAGTATTAATAATCATTAAAAAATTACGCCAATAATAAAAAAATTCTTGATTAATTATAAATATCCCTCTATCTTAATTATATAAAAATCATGGTGTTTTACAAATATAATTATATTTCTTTTTGATTTTCTTTTTTAATTATAAAATTTTGATTTCATCTCTTATATTAGTTTTTTATTTGATTGTTTTAATTCAGTTCAATCAAGTTAACAGTTTATTTTTTATTTAACATTCTTTTAATATTTAATTTAATATATAATAGTTTAATATAAATATATATATAATAGTATATATATATTATATATATATATATATATACTATATATCTTTATCTCTCTTGATTTATTTGTGAATATTTATTTTATCCTTTTTTTTAATTTAATTTTATCTATTATCTTTTGTGGTTTTATGTATGAATTTTTATTATGCCTAAACTTACTTTTGTACAATATTGAAAACAATTGAATGATGAATCTTAATTCTAAAGTAATATATTTAATTTAATTAAACCATAAGTAATGTATAAACTTCGGTATTTATATCTTCATGGTTTAAATTGAATTAAGTTTAGTTTCTTATAATGTGCCTTCTCTCATTTAAATAATATGCTACTTTATTCCTTTCTGTTTCATAAAATTTCATTCTTTTAAACAAATTTCACCCATTATGTTTATTAATATTTCTAATTGACTCGATTACTTCTATTTTAAAGATAATCTAACTACTCACAATTGTATAAAGAACTTTTTATAACTCCCTAATAATGTTTAAAATAATATTCGTAACGACAAAATCATGAAATATTTTCTCTATATAAATAATTGAAAATTTAATAGAGCTTAGACACTTATTTTCATAATAAGATGCTTTCTTTTTTCATAAATGTATAGTTTTTATATCTTTATAGGAAGTATATACAATCTATATCTATACTTGATAAAATGCAATATTATATTTATTTCATCCACTGAACAAATAAAAATATTATTAATTTTTATTATTTTTCTTATAAACTATGAAATTTCATTATACAACTTGTTATAATTACTTGACCTTAGTTTATTAACCACTACATATTTTAATATTATTATAGTATTTAGTTGTAATATCCAGCAATTAGCTTTTATTTATTGTAACTTGATATTCATTCAACAATCACCTCAAATTGTTGAATATTCTTAGGTTTATTTTCATTTTATACTGATTATTCTAATAATTTCCTAACTAACAACAGTCTTAATTGGAGTATAAATCATCATAAGATTTTTTCTAAATAAAATAATAGAAATATAAATTTAATAATAATAATAATAATAATAAAACATTATATAAAATTAATACAGGCAAATGTTAAAAAATATTTGAAATAACTACTATAATAATTATTATAATTGGAATGTTTCAATATTAAAAGGACGAAATATTTATATACCCGTTTTTTTAAAAAAAACTTATTCAATGATTTGTATTATTATTATTATGTTTATTCCCTCGAAATCTAGTATTTTATTTTCAGGATTGTTTTGAAATTATATTACCAAAACAATGCCATTTTATAATTACTTGTTCCTTTGAGTTCTCAGCTCTTATATAACAATATTAACTATAAACATTACCGTATAAATAGTTATTTGCAAATAAGAAGTTAAAACAACTGCATTGAGCAAACCTATGGTACTTTATTTTTATAATTAAACAGTACTTAATTTAAACAATGCAGCATATCTTTGTTAAGAACTATCAATTGGAAATTACAAAAATATGAATACTTTTAATAAATCTGCGTTCTATCTGAATTTAAAATCGATAATATTAATTAAAAAAATTAACATGAAATTATCAGATTTAGGATCAGTAAAATTCCATATTCAAGAAGAAATGTTCTAGAATAAAATTTAGCTCTCTAATAATTACTAAATAACTGAAATTTAGAGCATAGAAACAATTGAATTTTCGTAAAGACTTAGTTGACATATTCATGCATAGGGTAAAAAACTAAAAATAACCTATAAAAAATATAAAATTTATTGTAGTTAATTACAAATTTAAGCAAGAACATTAAGTTAGAAGGTTTCAGCTTAATTATTTAAGCATTTTGGAAATGAGGGAATTTAGATGCTTACCTTTTAAAAGCTCCTTTGAATAATACACTTTTTATGATACTATCACATTGATTATTTTATAACTTTCAGATTTAGAATCTTATGTTTGAGTGAATCAATTAAATCTCGCCTTAAATAATATTAGTATTAAATGTAACATTCATAATCTGTAGTATATTTGATCATATATCTAAAGTAATTATTTATTGATGTTTCTTGTCATTTCTATGAGATCTACTGCGGGGTGTTTGAGATAAAGTTCTCTTTCTGAGATATCTGCTCCTGCTGATTTGTTTTTCACTCCAATAATAGCCCTTTTGATCAAATTTTTTAGTCACATTTCACATTACTTACTGCTCTTTCAAAAACATTTCTATTAATTTATGCCTATTTGAATTTATTTGACAGTTATGTTTATATCAATTTATGTTTTGGATTAAAATGCTAAAATATTCTTTGAAATTTGGAATTTTGTTGATTCTTGTAATGTAAGCAAAACAAAGGAACAATTTCAAAATGAGATTAAGAATAAAAAGCCATTTGAAATTCTGTAATTACACCTGAAAATTTAATTAAAATACTCGAAAATTCGAGTTAAAACCTTTAGTATATTTTATTCAAAACAGTATATTTAAATTAATTATTTTCCATTTATTGGTTTTAACGTTTAAGTTTGATTAATTAGTATGTATTTTTGTTATTATTTATGAAAAATACTAATAATAATATTACGAATGCATTTTTAATTTATTGAAAACGGAAGTTCTCGAACAGCTTTGTTATTTTTCCAGTATCTCTCGTGTAGATATCTCCGTCAGCATGAATAAACTCCCCTGACCACTGTCTTCCTGTCCCTTTCTGAAGTCTCTGTCTTTCACCATCACCGACTCATAGTATTGCTGGAAGAGTGCTAAAAAAAATCATAGATATCATAAATATAACTTACAAAATTATTGTGAATACAACATGGTTCCATCTTCATTTTAATAGGTTTTTATTTAAAAGTTATAAAATTTATCTATTTCCTTTTATAAATTATGATTATTATGAATTTAGATGAGTTTTACTGATATAATGAAATGACTATTCTATTTAATGTGGTTACGGGAGAATAATTTGATTTGCCATTACATTGAATTGAAAGAAATAATATTAAAAAAGATGCTATTGATGTACTTTATCATAAAATAGCTTGATCTGATAAAGTTTAACTGTCAAACAGTAATAAAGAACAAAATGCTTACAATCAAGAAAAGTAGTTTTTACCACCATTTATTCAACATTACTAAAACCAAAGATTAATTTGGCAGTCATTATCTTATATAATTTTACTAGACTAATCAATATTTATTGTACTTAATAACAATAATAAATTATTCATGAATAAAACATAAATTTTCTTGAGTAATACAACCTATAGCTTGAAAGATTTTTCTTTATTAAATAAGATACACTATGAAAAACAGAAATTAATTTGCTGCTCATAATAAAATTAGATAGCATAAATATTATTATTTTTATTATAAATGTTTAATTTAGATTTATAGCCATAATTATATGTGTTTTAAAACAATGAAAATAACTGTAATTAATTATTCACTCACTATATTCTTTCGAAATTTTAAAAATAATTGCATCAGTTTTTACTACTCTAAAAAATTACTTAAAGATATATGGGGTTATAATGAACCATTAGCCCATATTTTGATAAAATAATGAGTATTTTGCTGATGAATTTGTATATTAAATTGATAACTAGACTGTCTAAATTTCAAAGTAAATCAGCGTATTCTTTTTTTTATACTGTACTTTAAACAATTACAGTTCTATTATTATACTGTTTAAATTAAAATTGCCTACTGTAGTATTGTTTTAATCAAGAGTAGTATCTAAAGTCATTAAGTATCATTTTAAATCTTGAATAAAATTTATCTTTTTTGGATTTATGGAAAATATGATGTTTAGATTTAACAAAAAACAATTAATAATTGTAAGATATAATGATATATTTTCACATCTGCATTTTCATTTATTTCATCTCTAAGTAAATTACCAAATCAACTGAAATATGAAATAGAAAAACAAAACACCGATTTATTCATTGCTTTTTATACTGACAATTGGAAATATGAATAGCTATGATAAGTCTTATTATTATTATGTCAATTAACTTATAATAAGTGTTAAATAAAAAAGCAAATTATCATTTTATAATTATGAATAATAGTCATGAATTTGTAAATTAAATAAATAACTTATATAAAACTTAAATCGGTGCAGGTTGAGCTATTAGTCATTGCTAATATATGAAACTGTTGAAATGTTTGTGTGGCTTAAGTTTTTCATTTAGATATCAGATCCTTCAGGAAGAGTGACAACAGCAAATTAGAGCTGAGAAATTGCTAAAAGAACAACAATATTAAAATGGTAGATAGAACATAATATTAAGATTCATACTATAAGATGAAGTTATTCATAGATTTCATTTATGAGACTGTCTATACAATTGTGGAATTGAAAGAATATTTGAATAGTCTACTCTTAAAGAAGATTTCATATACTATTACGAAGATTACTATGGCTACCATATTTTGTTGACATTCTATTCAATACGATCTCACCACTATATCTTGAGTTATAGGTACATTGACTTAGGACACAAGAAAATAGCAAATTCATGCACCAAGTTTTCTCTTTGGATGGAAGCTAACACCATAAAGATATGGAAAATATGGTTTAATTTCCATCAAATATTTTGATTATGATCAAACAATATTGCTCATATGAAGGAAGACTTGATAAATTCACAAGATAAATTTTAGGTTTAAGATTTCTTAAAATTTAATATATTAAACAATAAAAAATATAATCTAGTAGTAATCTTTATACTAAACTGATTCAGAATTTTAGATAAATATATATATTCATGCAATTTACACAGTAATTAACTAATATTTATTGGAGAAAAATTTGCTTAAATCATAATTTAAAGTACAATGGTAATCAAAATTAATTAATAAAATTATATTATATTATGAAAATAATCTTTTAGAATTCATTTTTCAAATTAAAATTGAATCTTTTAAATTTGTTGGCATCTTAATATCCCAGAAATTACAATATCAAAAAGTTTTATTAAGAATAAACTTTGATAGATTCTTTTATTAAAAATAAAAAAAATTAATTCACATAAAATAATATTGAAAACTAACAATAACTACAAACAAAGGCTTTATTAATTATAAACGAATAAATAGAAATAGATTTAGTTTTTATTAATAAGAGGAAGTAATTAATTTAAATTAAATACTAATGTTTTAACTATGTAGTATGATTAACTTAAATATTAGACAGATTGTATTTTTAGATTATTCTCCATAGATGACTCTTTTAGGTAATATCCTGCATGATTTTAAGAACTTGAGCTAAAACCTTAAAGCTTTCAATCTAGCAACATTTCTCCTCTTCCGTTTGATATTTACTTATATATAAAAGTTTTAAATATTTTTTTGTAATATTAACAATTCAATTAGTGACTAAAAATTCCAAAAATCATAAGCCTTCAAGTTTCCCATTTTAACTGAAATTCATTTATATATTTTCATCAGTTTCAAATTATAAGTTATAGTCCACTTGAAAACTTAATCTATGGCATAGAAACTGTTGACTTGTCTCAAGATAAGTAATTAACTCAATAGCTTTCATAAAATGAATAAAAAAACTTAATTCCAAAAATTAAAGGAAGAACCTGAATTAATTAAGTTCATAATTTACTGAAAATTTATAAGTCTTTATCCGATATCACATAGTTTATCTAAATATCATACTAGTTAATTAAACTTCTAGATGCTAATCAATTGAAAAGTGTTACAAGATAACCTCATTAGGGAAAAAACTTTATGATTCTTTATCTTTATTAAAAGTTTAAGAAATAATTACTTCATATAGTTAGGAAAGTCATAATGTTGATCTTCAGCTGTGTCAACTATTGTTTCATAACTAAAAGAAAATTTTATGAAATAGCAGTAAAGTTAAAACTAAAATGTAACATGAAGAACCCAAATAAAATGTACAGCAGATATGACTTTGAATAAGCATAAGTACATCGTTTATAAAACTTGACTAAAGCAAAAGATGTAGCAAAATATGCATTAATAGAGATACAATTCTTGAAGGAAATTAAAATACTGATCAATCCCTCAAACAATTAATTCTGAATGCCTATAAACTTCAAAGTTATGAATTAATTAGTTTATTTAATATTTTTTTATATGTAATTACAATTTAAAGTCTATCTCGATTTATATTCAGATATTACACTAATTTTTCTTATATCTTATAAGTTCTCCTAAATTTAACTTAATTATTTGCGATTCAAGATTAGTATCTCAGCTAAGCTTCAAATAAAATTTTATAATTTAATTATATAGTCAACCTATTGACAGCTACTTAAGAATTTAAGTATGTATACAGTAACCCATTTTTTTGCAGCTAAATTAATGACTCAATAAGAGCTATGGGTAAAATTAAATGCAGGAATTTCTTTAATTAGCTCCAAAAAAATTATCGGCATACCAAAAATAAACAGGACCATTTTAATCAGGAAATCATTCTAAAAGTGAATAAAACTTGTTTATTTATTCCATCAATGATAAAAGATAAACAATATTATGTTTTACTTTTAATTAAGCATCATAATTCATAATAATTGTAAATTAATTTATTATATTTAATTATTGGATTAATGAATAAATTATAATGATTAAAAATAGACTAAGAACATAAAAAATTAAGCTCTGAGACTTTATTAGAAATAGTATATTTTTAATTTATATACATATAATGTATCGATATTTCGGTATTATTAACTCCTCAATTCATATCGCATAAATTAGTTATGTAAGAGACTTTAATATAGTTACCTGAGACATCTTAAATTTTAGTTATAATTACTAATCAAAACCCCAAAACCCTTTCAGTAGTTTGATTGAGTTTTTGATTGATAAAAGTAGACTATTAAGGCATACTTTATTAGGGTTTTAATAGGGTTTACATAGGGGTTTAATGTTTAAATATTAGTATTTTAAGTGAGTATAACAAGCGAGTTTTTAAAATATTTCACACAAACGTAAGCTTAGAGTCATGTGGCAGTTTTCTAAATTTTATCTTTCTAAGTTGATGTTTGATTGTTTCTATTGTTTGCTAATTCTCTTAGCTTGGCTTCATAATAGTTGAGTATGCAAGTTCTCTGAGACCTCCATTTATTATATTTTTATCGAGATATTATTTGATTCTTTGTTTAGAATCTCTCTCACCCCTGCAGCTAAAGTAATCGTTTCTTGGCATGTCGCTCTTTATTATTACTGCTAGAGCCCAGATATCCCATTAAGTGTCTCCATCTCTCCAATCCTCTCTCTCTGGGAAATTCCAGGAGTGTGGTATACATTTCCTTATGCAGAGGCTTGTACTCTTTGAGCTCTGTTGAAGTCAATTATATAAACTCTAAGAGGGTGAAAGTTCATCATGATATTCTCTGGCTTTAAGTCTCTATGAACATAACCTAGCTTGTGAAGCTCTTCAATCCTTCAACTATCTGCTATACTATCTAGCTAATTTATCTCTGACATCTATTGTCAGATAAGAATTCTCTGTAAGTCATTTCAAGTAAAGGAAGCCTGAAGGCTACATGATCTTTACCAAAAATAGCATCAAGCTAGATGATATGCCTGCACTCATTTAACTTTGCCTTTTAAAGAGCATTATACTCATAAGTAAATTCCATTTGGAACTTGTCATCAGCAAGGAAGTAATAGAAAGGATATATCTTGTAGGCATATTAGTCATGAGTAATGACTCTCTTCTCTATTTTACCTTCAAGAGTGAGGTAGCTTTCTAGGCAAGAATCTAAGTCAATAATTTTTAATATGGGAATCTTAATAGCCTCTATTTTAACCATGATTTTATTGATCTCAGAGACTGGAAAGTTCTTGACTGTTTTCTTCATTTTAACTTACTTCAAGACTTCAACTCTAAGAGACTCCACTGGGTTTCTTGATCTTCTTTTTAGAGGAATCTATTCCCTGTAGATTCATGAATAAAGACAAAACTTTAATTGT
>ARYC01011399.1:0-11621 GCA_000711775.1 Oxytricha trifallax
TTTTCAGTAAATATTTTCTAATAATAAGTAACACCTTTAAAATTGAATTAATGATATTTAAGATATACTAGCCATTTTCTACAGATTTTTATAATTTTAATCTCTTTAATCATTTAATATTCTATATCAATTGCATTTTGATATGTTAAAATAGTTATATTATTATAAGATTCCTATTAATAATAAAATAACGCTATTAAGTGTAATAATACTAGACAATTACTTGGATATATATTTTTATAGATGTTAAAGGATATTTAATATGTCCACTAAATAACTACTAAATTAAAAAATAAATTTAAATAAATTTTATTAAGTTCAATAAATTATATATAATATAATTGTCTTCGCAGGAAACTTCACTCCCCCTATTATTTAATTTTATCACAACATTTATTTTGTACAATTATTACAAAATGTATATTAAGGTCCAAATTTTGAAAATAAAAATAAAATTTATAAGATCTTAATATCTTATTATGGGATTTTAATATCATTTTATTATAAAAAGCATTAAAATTGTTTAATATTATATTAAATTAATCAAAGATATCTATTATTTGATTTTAATTAGCAATATTATATTATCCTAAATTATAGCTTTATAATTTATAAATATAATTATCATTCTTATTGAAGAAATAAATTTATTTTTTAAATCTATCGAAAAATAAAATTGAATCTGATTAAGATAATATGTGTACTTAAATATTTAATGTGAAAACTTATATATAAATATAATTACTTTAAAATTATAACTGATTAGGAAAATTTAATTAAAATTATACTTTATGGTATTTATAGCAATTTAACAATTACAATTAAATATAATTTGACTAAACTCAAAGGATTTATATGGTTAATTCAATATTTATACATATATGTATAAATTTGTAATATAATTTGGTTATTAAAAATTGAGAGACTGAAATAAATTATAAGAATAAATTCTATTTAATTAATTATAATTACATCTAGATTTGAATTTCTTGACTACACAATAAAAATGCAAAAAATGTACTGATAATAAATTTTACTAGTTAATTTTGATTTTAAACTGAACTCTAATAAACTTTATAACTTTTTTTACATTTTATATTAAACATTTTTGCATTAAATTAAATTTAAAATTTCCCTCTATTTGTTAACTTTTTTTTCAAAATCTATTGCTATTTTGAAATGTTATTTTAATTTATTCTAATAGCTGGTAGTGAAACTATAGTTTACTTATAAGTTAAAAATAATCGGATTCCTCTTAATATATAAAACTAATTTATTAAGTTCCTAAATTTTATGAATAAAAAGATTCTTATAAAATTAAAATCAATATGAATATCAACATAAAAATAAACTTCAAATTTTGATTATATACATATAAATTAATAATCAATATTAAAAAATATAAAATTGTCAATATCATAAGGAATACTATATTTCCCTCAATTTTAATATAGTAAAAGTATAAATTATAACTATTTTATTAAATATATGTTCTATAATAGATTTTCAAGGGATAGTGACATTTTCAAATTTTAGTTTATCATTATTTTAAAAATACGCGTGATTTTTTAGGCTCATTAAGAGTTGACATGCTTAAATAAATATTAAAAATTGCAATATTATTATATAAATAAAAATTGAAAGCTGCTCAAACCCTTGTTTATCATCTAAGTTTTATTGAGTTGAGTAAAAAAATGAAAAATTTTTAAATAAAAAGTATGAAATTAAATTAATTTTTACATATATAATTTTAACTGTGTTGAATATTTTAAATGTAAACTATATCTGAAATATTCATCTATCTAGAAATAAATTACTTTCAAGAAATTTAAATTAATATAATAATATTCACTAAATTCAGACAACTTTTTTTTTAAAAAAATATATATAATCAATATTTGGATAATTAAAAATTGATTAGATTGGTGTTATTTCTATGTGGTTACATTTATTTCATGGCCATATTAGTAAGTCATATTTTTATTTTTTTGAGATTTACAATGTTTTATAATTTAATTGGTTCATCAGAGATCAAAATATCTAAAATCATAATATTTTCGATACGAAATCGTTGAAAATTTTAATAGATTTAATTTTAGAATATCTTTGGAATATATTGAAAATAATGAAAACTTTTTTTAAGATTTTAAATTTCCTCAAAATAAAATGTATTCCATTTTTAATGAGTGTTCAAAGTTTATATGTGCTCTTCGAAATCACCTCCATGCATCATCATTGAGAGCAAGGCTTAATCGCTTGACTTGCTCTGATGTATGTTACAGTGATGTAAATTCTTAAGATTTATAGATGGCAGATTATTTTCGCAATTTTAAAATTAACCACTCTTATTATTATATTAAACGCACTACTCGTTAAAAATAAATAAATTTAAATGATAAATAAAAATAATCTTGCAAAAATTATATTTTTTAGAACTTCATTTTTATGTTTTAATCGTTGATTATTATATTTTAGAGCCTATCCAAGACGTCCTCTTATAAGCTTTTACAAAATTTAAATATTTTACGTAAAATGTAATTTTTTTAAGTGATTAAACACTTTACTTTTATTTTATTATCTTTTTGCTACCTCGAAAGAATCCTCTAAATCTGGCAATGAATCAATTTTAATTTATGACATTTGTTTTTTTTAGATATATAAAAAATTTATAATTAATTATTTTTTCATTAATAATCAGCTTCTATAAAGCTATCCATGTAAAAATCCAAATTATAAATTATAAATTATAAAATATATTTGTGTGTATAAATATCGATATTTAAATTTTAAGAACATTCGTACTCAGATAATGAAGAAATTGAATCTAATAAATTAAACAAATTAATGATATTTTATTGATTTTTAAATCAATTTTTTAAAGATTATAATGTATTGTTTAAATATTTATTTAAAGTTATAGATTGTAAATTAATTGCCAAATTTTCTTAATAAAATTCTAAATAAGTAGGAACAATGCCTTATAATAAATAGTTTTAAAAGTACATAAGCTTTACAAGGTTATTTAATCTTAAGTTAAATTAAATTGGAAATCAGAGATAAAACAAAAGTGTTTCTAAAAATGCTTTATATAATGAAATTGATTTGAAAAAGTTTTGAAGAACATAAAAGTTTTGTTACTTATAGAGAGCATAAAAGTTTAAAAAAATATATCGTAAGTCAATTAATAATATATTTTTAAATTACTACTAACACCCTTAATAAAAATGTTAAGTACTCAATGTACTTCTCTCATTTTTAAAAGAGGAGAAAATGCATTAAATAGTTATTTATTAATACTTGAATCTATATAATATTGCCAGAATTTTCTATAAAATTTCGTGTATTTATTGTAATTAATACTCAATTTTTTTCGTTATGTACAATTACTATAAATCCTAAAAAAATAGTGACACACGCAAGATTTTATATTACAAATGATAAAAATCCTTTAATTTTGATAACGCGTCCTTTTTTGATTGGAAATTTTTTTGTCAAAAATTAATTGCTTATTGTAGGAATACATTTGAAATTGGTAAAATCATTCTAATTAAATTAATTATTATTAAAAATCTTGGCAGTTAAAGTTGGCCAATATAAACGATCATGGGCTCATTCGATAGAGAATTCAAAATTAGCTGGACTTTTCTACTGGCGGTACTATTTTATCTTATCCCTGGAGCGAGATAACTTCACTTTAATTAAACAACTCTAGATTCATTAAATTATACCCTCACATTAAAGTCGAGTTATTTCGCTTGAGCGATAAGAATAAATATTATCGCAAATAGTAAAGTCCAGCTAATTTTGAATTCAATTGGACAACTTTAACTGCCACGATTTTTAAATAATTTAAATATATATAATTAATTTTTCAAATTCAAATGTAATTCTACTATATTTATAAATCTACAATAAAATCTTCTTAGAAGAAAATAGCAGAATTTATTAGTTTCACCTTATTCAAGTTTGAGCATAAATTCATATTTTTTAAGACTTAAATATGTTTTATTTTATGGAAATTAATGAAAAGAAAACCAAAAATATTTTAAAGTTACAACCATTATTATTAAGATTGGTTGCAGAATTATTATTTTAATACTCTACCTAATTGATTATATTATTATTTTATTTATTGATTAATTTTTCATTATTATTAAAAGCGCTACCTTATCCAAACTATTAATCTACTTTTATATTAGGTTCGTTATACTCCCTCTAAATTTATATATCTTTATATAATTAATTTTATTGATAATTAATATTAATTTATTATTTTGAAAAATGATTTAAATTTAATTGTATTACTTCATTCACAATATTTATCCTATAATTGTTGTCGAAATTTCTATCCTAATTTTATTATTTTATAAAAAAAATTGGAAAACTACAACTAATTTTTGTTTTTAATTAATAGGGGCACAAAAAAGTTTAATTGCTTGTTTTTATTGAATTAAGAACTATAAATTATTATTAAAAATATAACACATTTTTTGTAAATACTAAATATCTAATTTAACTTGTGAAATTTAGTTTTCACGACTAAAAAAATCCCTCTGTTAATTTAAATTAAAATACATTAATTTAGCCTGTATACTAATCTATAATTTCTTTATAAAATTATGCACTTGTATATGTTTTATCAAATTTGATTTAAAAATGGTTTATAATTATACAATTACTGTTACTTTTAATTATATTTTCTTTAATGGACAAAATTTTAATAAAACATATATATTATAATTAGGAATGAGTATTTGGCTTACTAAATAGTGTAATAATTTAAATATAATAATGTCTAAATTATTTTATTTAATATTCCCTCTCAAAATGTTAGTTAAAATGATGCTATTGTTGCTGCAATGATTTTGAGTTTGCAGCTTCAATATTTGTTACAATATTAACCAATTTTTATGTTAATTGCAAAAAATAAAAATGTTTTTCTATTCATTAGGTAGTAATAAGCTGAACTAATTATATAAGTAATGTGAAAAAATTGCTAAATAATTATCAGATCAATTATCTAAAACTATCCCATGTGTACTATTTTATCTATCTCACTTAAAAATCAATTTCAATTACATTTAGCTTATATTTTTCAAATTATGGTGTTATTAATTATATTAAAGCACATCAAATCATTGAATCAATAAGTTTTTAAACCAAAAATTCTGAATTTAAAAGATTATTTTACTCTAATATACTATTTGTAATATAATTAGAGCAATAATTTAGAATTCATTGAACTTAATTTATTAGTTTGCCTTTGACTACGAGATTTTTATTTCATTGTTGCTTGAGCAGGGGGATTACTGATTGTTTTAACTTTATTCAGATTGATTAGAGTTTTATTTCTATTATCTTTAAATTATTTATAAAAATTACACTATTAATAATATTTTTTAACTAAATTTGCAAGAGTAAATAAAACCATATTGTTATATTTTTAGAAAAGGATAATAAAAAATGATAAATTTATGGAAATAAAATCTGCTTTCTTGCTCTTGGTGAAAGGTATTAGGGCGGGCCGCACTGCCACAGGAATTGCCTCTCATTGCATGGTTAATGGTTTAAACTGACGCCTGCTCACGCTGCTTTGCGATTCTATAACATAAGTTCCCTCATTGATTGATTCAATTTTCATTCAGCATCTTTTTTTAATAAATATATTCAATTTATAGGGCAGGCATTATAAAAAATAACAATTTTTATAATTAAAGAATACATAAAAATTTATCAATTAAAAAATAATAATGATTATCTTTTTGTTTGTTTAGTACTTCATTTCATCAAGCTGATCCATTTATAATATAATTAAAATTTAATATTTTTTTTATTTTTAATTAATTATTTTTTTCATTTTATTATATATAGCAAACGAGTGATCAGACGGGCCATCATTTTCACTGGGAATATAATTCAAATTTTTTGCACTATTTATTTATCATATAAATAATTAATATTAAATCTATTTTTTTAAAAAAAATAAAATAAATTTGAATTCAAAAAAATATTATAAACTTATTTCTTGAGTATCAATCCCTTTTTTTCTGATTATTTAAAAATTATAAGAGCTAAATTGGGGTTGGAATAATTTATGAGATAAAACATATAAATAAATGATTTTAGTTAATTATTAAAAATCAGAATTTTTAAATTAAAATATAAAAGTTTGAAATTATAAGAGCATAAATTTTTTGTGTCACAATATGATTTAATATTTACTAAATCCTTAGTCTGAGCAAGCTGAGTGTATAATTGTAAAATTTAAAATACAATCATTTTTTGTAATTTTTAATAATTAAATAGTTTAAAAAGTCCTTATATATATTAATTTACTATATAAATTTTCCAATTATATTTTCACATTAATATATATATATATGTATAATTGGGAAATGGGTGAAATTATTTGCTTCTTTATTTACTTGTTTATTGTGCTCGAGACTTTATTTAAATACAAGCCATGTTAGCTTTCTTCAGGTCTAAGTCTATTAGATTTTTTAATTATAAATTTTAATTTAAATTACGAATTACTCATGATTTTATTATTACTATAAATATATTTATGGGAATAATTTAAATAAATTTACTTGACAAAAAGCAAATTATATAAAAATAACTTTTTAAGTTAAAGTCTAGAGTTAAGGTTATCTTGTAAGAGCATAAAATTAATATTTATTATTATAACTTTTGTTGTTTCAGTTATCTTAATTATATTATTATTATTATGAAAATCGAATGTAAATTTAGCAACTAATTTTATTATTTTTAATGTAAACTTTATTAAAAAATAACTAAATATATAATTTTATCAATATGATGAGACTTAATAATAAGTCGCCTAAAATTAGTATACGAGGCTGTATTAATATTTATAATAATTAATAATAATCAATAAAAAATAATACAAATTATATTTTTTTGGTGATACGTTAGATTTAAATAAAAAGAATTTTTAAAGAAATAATAAATCAAAATTTTAGAATGTTTGTAATAATAATTTGTGATTTTGTAACATAATAATGCTTTTGAATGTAATTTTACAGAAATATAAATTATTATGAAAAATAAATAATTTAATAAATAAATTTGTAAATAATTCAATATTATACTTTTGATATAATAAATTGAGTTAGAAATATTTTCAAATTTTTATAAAAGATTACATACAATATTTTTTGTGACAAAAATTTTTCAACTAAATATGATCATGTCAAAACAATAATTTCCCAAATTTGTTTATCTTATAATATTACCTTGAAATGTGGTAATAATTACAATTTTTGTAATTTTTTCTATTTAATTAATAATAGCAGTTATATTATTTTCAAATGTCCTAATTTTAATAACTGAGGTCTAACTCGTCATCTTAAATTTCTTGAATTTAATTAAACTTAGTTTAAATTACTATAATTATCAAATTTTGGCATAAAAAATAAGATTAATTAAAACCCTAGTTGAGAAAGCAATCACTAACTAGTTTGTTTATAATAAAAATTAGATATTGTTTTTATTTTTATTGGTACTATCAAGGATGGATTAGAGGTATGGAGCTTTATGAAAAGATTTTTGTTAAATAAATCAGCGATTTTTTAAATTAAAAAATTATGAAATTAATCTAATAATCATCGGAATTATTTAAATAAAAAGAGGCATTTATTATAACTAGGAGCTTTTGACAGAATTTTAAAAAATCAACTCAATAATTGACATAAAATAATATCGTCTAATATGAAAATTTCACATAAAAAATAACTAAAATACACCCTTATAAAAAAACAGATTAATTTCTTAAATTTGAAGATTGTAATCTAACTCCTCTTAGATTATTTAATCTGCGTCATCACTTTAACTATTTTATTAAGAACCTTAAAATTATTATTTGTCGTCTTAATATTCTTCCATTTCCTAGCTGTCGACACTCATTTTATCTTTCTCATCTTTTTATGTATAGTCATTGCTCTGCATATACTATTATTCTAATACTATATAATTAATAAGTAAATATATGTAAATGTTTTTACTATAAATTAATATGATTTAAAACTAAATCAATTAATATGAATTAAAATTAGTTAAAGAGTTTTAATTAAATTTAAAATAAAAAATTACAATTAATACAACAATATTCAACTTTACATTGAGTAATTAGGTGTTTTTAGCTGTTAAAAGGGTTCTAAAGTTGGGTTTGAAAGCTTTAATTATTTGAAGGATTTGAATTTTAAAATGTTGACATTGTTTTCATTCTATCAATCAAAGAATTTATCAAGAAAACTGATAAAATTAAATAAATAACTTAAAAATAATAAATAAAATATATATTCAATAGCATACTCGCATTTATTTTTTTACACATATATATTAGACAGTTTCTTGTTTTTTATACTACTTTTGACGTAATTGAATATACGTATTCGCAGAAATAAAGTACTATCAGAAACAACAAATCACTTTATATTTAGGGACATTAAAACGATTGAAAAATATTAAATTTATAGAAATTCTTTAATTCTAAATAGTATAATATTATTTTTATTGTATTGCTATAAATTAAATCGTTATTAAGCATGATTTTATTAAAAATTACTCTAAATGTCATTTAATTGAACAACTTCTTAATTTAATTTATCCTTAAGATTTTGTTAGTATTTTACATAATTTGAGGTTTGACGAATTTTAACAGTATTTAATTGAGGACTATTTTAAGAAGAAATTCAGTCATTAGTACCACAATTATTTTAAAGTTTTATTTATGGAAATTTTACAATAATTTTATAGATTATTATTGTAAGATAAATGCTTATAAAATTATTCTCTTTGAAGTATTGATTATCAAAAATAGAGTTTAAGGTTTATTTATTTAGCTAATTAATATCAACTTTCTTTGAAGTTGGGTTTCTAAACTTAGCTGTTTTTGGTCTCTTAGACAAGTTACTATTGTGGGGTTTAGAATCTGAACTTAAGAAAATTTTAATATAATATAATTTTACTTATAGGGACAGTTGAGACTTTATTTATTTTAAATTAAATGGCTTAATTCAACATATTTTTATAACCACTAGTATTTTGGTTTTGTATTAAAATGTAATTAATATTTTTAAGAAAATTATATAAGCAGAATTATTAGAAAAGTAAACGGTCAATTTCTAAATTTAATTTAATATTTAAATTGTATGTTATCAGGGATTCCACCAATTTCAAGACATTGATGATTTCTTTTAGTCTCCAAATCATGTTGAGAAAATTAACACTCTAAATCTCTTCCCTTTTAGCTTCTTTTTATTTGGAGGTCATTATTTGATTGTTTTACTTCGCTAGTCTGAAGATAAATATATAATTATTATGGTGAGAAAATATTATAAACAATAAGATAATAATCTACTGTGTTTTATCTTTGAGGTTTTGCAGTTATATGCTTATTCTGTTTGGAGAATATTTTCACTATTTATTGAATTCTTAATTAAGGGATATTAAATTCAATTACGCTATATATTTATAAATCACATAATTTAATTATTTTTATATATTTTAAAATTAGAAGCTTTTAATTTAGTCATTATATATATTTCAAAAATATTTAAACTAAAATGATAAATATTCTTTCAAATGTTTATAAACATACTCGTTCAAATTTATCTTAAATCTTTATATCAATTAAAATTTTAAATAAAATACATTTAATATAAAATTTAATGACACTTAATTTATTAAAAGTACCATATAAAATTTTCATTGATACCCTTCACTAATTTTACTATTAGAGATTTATAGCGGCTTAATTGCGTTTGAGCGTCTCAAACCTTTCTTATTAGATTTTCTCTTGAATAAGAGCTAGCACTTACAACATAATATTATTTGGAAAGCTTGTCTCACTGTCTTTTAGAAACAGCATGATAAAACTGTGACCGCAATATTAGACTAATTTAAATTCTAAATATTATTATTAGTATCAATTCTAATTAATAGTATTAAGAATTTATGTATTATATTGAGGAATAATGAAAACTATTAAGAGGCCAGTGGGAGCGAAGAGTAACATATATCCCCACCAAGGCCAAGATAGATCGAAAGATCCATATATAAATTCTTTATATTTAATGATTATTATTAATAATAATCAAGAATAAATTCATCAATTTACTCATAATTCCGTATAAGATCCACCTCCATATGAACTTGAAGAAGTATAATTCTAGTTTAAGTTGTAGATTTATTTTCCAGGATTTACTTATTTCACACAAAATGAATCATCAATGAGTATAAAAACTAGGAGAAAAGTTTACAACACTCTAGCTTTGAGCTACTATTTATCTGCAGGAATAATTGTCATGTTTATGAGCTAAATTAAATAATTAATTGTAATAAAAATATAATTATTAGAAATAAGTTTTATAAATTGAGAAATATAAATATATTTCATAGGCAAATAAATTAATAATTCTTTAAATAAAAGTATTGTAGAAAGTTCATAAATTAGCAATGAAATTTTAAATTAATAGATAATGCTCACTAAATTGTAATTAATTTAAGAAATTTTTTTAAAGTAACATAATAAATTAAAAGTTTTATAACTTAGAATTTATGTCAAATTAGGATTGTGTTAAATTAAATTTTTTAATAGTAACAACTATAATTTATATTATTTATTTGTTATTTATAAATGTTATTTAATATAATTGAAGCTGTTAATAATCTTCTTAATTTAATTAATTAATAGTTAGAAATAGAGATAAATTTTAAGGGTTTGTAAAATTAAATTTATTTTAATCTTAGTTTTTTATTCAAATCAATAATTAGATTAAATTGTATATTTATTTATTAATTTATTTTATCAAATTCAATTTTTTTAAAAATAAAATTAATTCACATAAATTTTTCATATATATAATTATCCACAACTTTTGACATATATAAAATAAACCAAATTTTTACATTGTCGTTGTAGATGAAATATCAATTTGCATTATTATCTCACTCTTAATTTTTTATGATTCATACAATTAGTAACATTAAAAATCTTAAAATTTATAATAGTATTTTTATAATTTTCATAAAAAATTTTGTTACTCAGAAGAGCAAAATATCAAATGGAATGAATATATTGATTAATTAAAATGAACGGTATACTTATTATTTCATAAAATTTTTTTTAAATGCCTTTTGAATGTTTATATTATATTTGCAAATATAGTGTACTATCTCTTAAGACTTTGCAATATAATTGAATTAAGATTGTTTATAGCTTTTAAAAATACTTTTCCAAAAAATATTGTGTAGTTAATTATTTATCATTCTTGTATATAGTATGAATTTAAATTTATAATATTTTAGACCATGTAATGTAAATATTTTCCATTTAAATTTTGATTAATAATATTAAACTTTGAATTTTAGTGGTCTCTACATTCAAAACCCCAAAACCCTTTCAGTAGTTTGATTGAGTTTTTGATTGATAAAAGTAGACTATTAGTGCATACTTTATAGGGTTTTAATAGGGTTTATGTAGGGGTTTAATGTTTAAATATTAGTATTTTAAGTGAGTAAATGCGAGGTTTGGGGTCAGTTTATGACAGTGAGTATATAGATTTATTGTTTAAGTTGCGTTATGGATGTGATTAATA
>ARYC01011400.1:0-17611 GCA_000711775.1 Oxytricha trifallax
AGTTGTGTCAATAATTATTCCTTTGCTAATATCACCATTCAACATATCATTTTCATCAATATCTTTAATATCTCTCATTCTATGACTTTGAACTGGGTATACACGTATCTCTTCTGGAAATGATTTTAGAATTTCTCTTAGTTCAACTTTAGCCTACATGATATGATAGATTTCCCAATTACAGTAGAACAACTTAAATAGGTGATTAGATCCCTTTAAGTATTATATTGCTAAGACAATATTTTTCTTATCATTTGGTCTTAAATGATGCCACCAGTTGTCTTTTCTTCTTAATTCTTTAAAGTAATTCTAGAGAGATCCATCATAAGTTGTGAAATCTTAGTCACCATATAGATGATAGTATGAGTTGCCTTATTTATTTTAGATGTAAGAATGGACATTTCCAAGCATAATTGCATATTATTACTATCTGTTAGTCAACCTCTTTAATTCTTAAGGCTATTCAAAATCTCTTTCATTACTAAAATCTTCAATTTTAATCTTTGAACATTGATAACATATTTTGACCCTGTTTTTTTACTCGTCCCAATTTATATTATCAATATGATCAATGTAAATATATGCAGCTCTAGGAGTTTGCTAATTTTCACTTAACTAAAGATAGTTGTTTTCTTTCCTTTACATAATTAAACTCAAGAGTTTTCCACATACACCGCATATTTCTTTGTTACTTTATTTCTATAATTTTCTATATAGTGCTTTCATCTTATCATTTAGAACTATATTTGTATATTTGTTTTGTCACTTTCTTTTCTAATTGTTTGCCTTTATTGCAATTCAAAAACACCCAATTAGATAAATTACTTTATCATTTTGAATTCTCTATTCTGTAATAATACCAATTCTAACATGAAAGAGCATTCCTTAGCGTTGAGATTATGTACATCTCTACCTTAAAGGTATAATCTTATTTTTACAAGTCCATTTTCAATTATAAATCTCTCCATAAAAGCTTCACAATCTTTTTTTGCGTACTTTGTCATTTTCTAGACTTAGAGCGAAGTTTATTTAGGGTTCTACTTATATAGCCTTTTAAATAATTTGTTTTCTATCATTTATTATTATATCTCAATAAGTCTATCTATCTAGTTTTAGCTTTAGTAATTCATTCTACTATTTTGGTTTTTCAATTTCAAAATTTAATTTTCATCAAATATTGTATCTTTCATGCTATGATATTATTTGCAAAGATAATATTCCTTTATCCTTTCTAAAATGTCTTGATAATATGCTTCTTTTATGATACATTTAAGACTATCTAACTCTTCATTAGTGATGTAATTGTTCTTTAGTTCATTAAAACTTTCTTCATTAGATTAATACTGATCAGAAATTCAATTCTGATCAGAAATTTAATTCTGGTCAGAAATTTAATTCTGATCAGAAATTTAATTTTGATCTGAAATCTCGTCAGCAGATTTTCTTTACATTTATAATTTAATATTATAATTTTATTTTTTGCACTTCCTTATATACCCCTAATTTTAGAAGTTACTTATGTTACGCACATTATAGGCACCCCTCATGTTGCCATATTTGGCAACAAGAACGATGTTCTAGAACATTAAGGCACCCCTCATGTTACCGTATTTGGAAACAAAAACAATGTATTCTAAAAATATTCCATATTTTATAGACCCTTTATAATATAATATGTAAGTATTTTGCCAGCACTGTTATTTATAGAAATAGATTTACATTTACATTAATTTCTAAAAAAGCTTATGATTTTTATATGATGCAATTTAAACAAATTACAAATTATTATATTTTATTTAATCTAAAGAAAAAGAAGAGATGCTATAATATTTTTTATTTAGTCAAACAATGGAAAGCCAAAGATTTTGCAAGTACTTATTATTTGTCTAATTATGTTAAGCCAAAGTTGTTGCGAATATTTATTATTTGTCAAACTTTAGTAAGCCAAAGTAGTTGCGAATGGTTATTATTTTGTCAAACTATGGTAAGCCAAAGTTAAATTGTGTTAAGACAAAGTCAAATTATGGTAAGCCAAAGTTAAATTATGTTAAGACAAAATTAAATTATGTTAAGACAAAGTTAAATTGTGTTAAGCCAAAGTTAAATTTTGATATTTAGTAAAAACTATTAAAATTAGTCAAAATGTTATTTCAAAAACGTATATTAAATTATTATTATAGTAGTTAAACTCTATCGATGCAACTTATTTATTATTTTTGTGAATTATTCAAAATATTTGTGATGGTTTTAAAGAATCTTATACTTGTAGTCATTGAAGCCAAAATATTTTTCAATGACCCACTTTTGATGATGTTTTTGGAGGTTCCAAGAAGAGTGAAGCAACTTATTTTTTCAAATTAATTTTTATATCTAATTTTTCAAATATAGTCAAATAAGTATGTCATTTTATAAAAATAATTTTTCTAGAAATGAGTAAATCTTAATCTCCATTGTCGAAAGTGGGAAAATATAACATTTTAAGCATATTTTGAGGAAAAAATCGGCCGGGAAAAAAAAACCCCAAAACCGCAACATAAAGATATCAAAACCCCAAAACCCACCTGTAAGCCAAAGAAAATACACCTGTAAGCCAAAGAAAATACACCTGTAAGCCAAAGAAAATACACCTGTAAGCCAAAGAAAACACACCTGTAAGCCAAAGAAAACCCACCTGTAAGCCAAAGAAAACACACCTGTAAGCCAAAGAAAACACACTATTAAGTCAAAGAAAACACACCTGTAACCCAAAGAAAACACACCTGTAACCCAAAGAAAACACACCTGTAACCCAAAGAAAACACACCTGTAACCCAAAGAAAACACACCTGTAAGCCATTTACATTCAATACATATATATTAATCAAGGTCTTGGTCCAAGAGGTATTGTAATATAGAAGTTTATGACTAAAAGGTTAAGGTGTAAACTAATGCTATTCTTGGTGGAATAAGCGAAGATAATGGCCTAGAGACTTATGTTATCCACTCTCGCTCATTACAGACCGAATAATGTATAAAGTTCTTGTAATAAATCAGAGATACGTACGCGGACTAAGAGATTATTATGTTTGTAGATAACTTATCTGTCCACAAAACTAAAGACACAAGGAAGGAATATGAAAGGCTAAACATAACACCTGTATTTAATGTTCCATACAGTCCTCATTTCAATTGAATTTAATTATATTGGGGTCCATTAAAAAGGCCACTTCAAAAAACTTTCTACTCTATGACTTAATGTACGACCTGAAGATAGATACATTCGATTTTATAAAAAGTGCTGCTAAAAGAGTCAGCGATTATAAAGCTAAAGTATGCGCAAGAGAAAGGAGATTTTGTTGTGTTTATAAATAAGTTTTAGATTTAAACGAATGAATAAGTTCACATATTAAATTTAGCCGTAAAAGGATTTGGCTTCTCTTTCTTTTCTTCCTATTAAGGCTTGCTTGGGCCCATGTTTCTTCTCTTTGTGTCAGCTCCTGCATCTATGTTTATCTCGCCTGCCTTTTATAAATCTTTGAAGAGTCTCTTGCTCAACTCATGCTTTACTTGAGACTTTCTCTCTCTGTTTAATTTGATGCGCTCTTTCATCAAGTAAATAGAAGTACCAGGTTTTTCTATAAAGTTAGAAGACAAAGCTTTCTAGAGATGAATGGATGCTTCTGAAGTTCCTAGAGCCAAGTGTCGCTGATTTAAATTTCCTGCTTCTCTTATTCTTTAGGAAAGATGCTAAAGCGTTTCTTATGAGCTTCTTAAATATCTTCATTTAAGTACTCAGGTTTCAGAGTTCCAAAGAAACCGAAGAAGAAGTTTCTCTCTTGCAACTTATTAGAAAGCTATAGCTTTTATGGAGTATTGAGAGCAACATCTGGATCTCTATAGCATCTTCATTGAGGTTCGTCACTTGTATTTCAGGGTAGTTAGGTATCTCTATCATCCTAATTTTATTAGACTTAAAAGCTTTTTCCCTTCACTCAGTAAGGCTTTTAAGAAGGAGATTTTAGTTCCCTCCTAAGTCAACAAGAACAATCCAACTATAATAGATTTATTAGTATTACTTAGAAGTTTACCTTGCTAAATTTAGTACCTATAAAGGTCGTCTTTACTTCAAAATTTTCCTATTAAATCTTGAGATATAATTCTCTTCATTGCATCATTCATAGACTCCTTCTTTTGCATACTCTTTTTAGAAATGTTAATGAAATTTAAAATTATCGATATCAATTCTAAGTTTATTAAAATCTTACTACTAAAAAGAGACGACCTACTGGAGGTCAACCTTGAAAAGATATGAGGAGAAGCATTGAAAAAATTGCTCCAAGTTCACAGATTGATTTCCATTTTTATCAATCAATCTCCATTAAATTGCTCCTAATAATGTTTAATTATTTTAGGATGTCCTCCAAATTAAGTTCAAACTTTAGTAGGAGTTTAATTTTAAGATTAAAACTTAATTAGGAGCATATTAAATTTCAAAATGTTTTATAACTTTACCTCCAAATTAAGTTAAAACTTGATTTGGAGGACCTCCTAGAGAAACAAAACTTCATTAGGAGTATTTTAATTTACTAAAATGCATAAAATTCTAATAAAATATGTCAACTTAAAGTCTTTTATGGTTAGTTAATTTTCTTACCTCTCATATCTAATACTCAACTATTATAGTTTATCAAGGAAGATTTTATCATTATTATAATAAAATATATCAGCAAACTAAAATGAGCACTAACCTGTTAAAAAGAGCGGCATTACTTGGAAAAAGCCAATAAAAATTATCATTCCAGCAACCAAGAAAATAGAGACCAGAGACGCTTGTACTCAGTGGGAGCCTACTTATGACAACTTTGACCAGTCTATCTTTGAGATTTAAATATAAGTTAAGTAGGGGGTTATCATAGAAGCTGTGCAAATTGAGGAGGAGGTTAAACAACAGGCCATAGATCATTGTTAATACCAGGCAAAGTTGACAATTAATGGAAAGAATGCATTAAAGTTTTCCCTTACAAGTCAACTTATAAGACACACTTGAGAAATATACACAACGACATGCCAAGATTATATCTCAAGAATTAAAAGAAGGATGGCAAGAGTTCTGTGAGAAGGCATATTCTCAAACTAGAGACCTAAAAATGCACTTAAAGAAAAAGCACAATCAAAGTTTTGTCTTTATTCATGAACCTACAGAGAATAGATTCCTCTAAAAAAAAAGATCAAGGAACCCAGTGGAGTCTCTTAGAGTTGAAGTCTAGAAGTCAGTTAAAATGAAGAAAGCAGTCAAAAACTTTCCATTCTCTGATATTAATAAAATCATGGTTAAAATAGAGGCAATGAAGATTTCTATATTAAAAATAATTGACTTAGATTCTTGCCTAGAAAGCTACCTCACTCTTGAAGATAAAATAGAGAAGAGAGTCATTACTGATGACTAATATGCTTACAAGATAAATCCATTCAATTACTGCCTTGCTGATGACAAGTTCCAAATGGAATTTGCAAATGAATATTATGCTCTTTAAAAGGCAAAGTTAAATGAGTGCAGGCATATCATATAGCTTGATGCTATTTTACTTGGTAAAGATCATGTAGCCTTCAGGCTTCCTTTACTTGAAATGACTTACAGAGAATTATTATCTGACAATATATGTCAAAGATAAATTAGCTAGATAGTATAGCAGATAGTTGAGGGGATTGAAGAACTTCACAAGCTAGGTTATGTTCATAGAGACTTAGAGCTAGAGAACATCAAGATGAACTTTCAGCCTCTTAGAGTTTATATTATTGACTTCAACAGAGCTCAAAGAGTGCAAGCCTCTGCAGGAAATGTATACGGCACTCCTATATATTTCCCAGAGAGAGAGGATTGGAGAGATGGATTCACTTAATGGGATAAATCTGGGCTCTAGCAGTAATAATAATAGAGAGCGACATGCCAAGAAACGATTACTTTAGCTGCAGGGGTGAGAGAGATTCTAAGCAAAGAATCAAACAATATCTCGATAAAAATAAAATAAATGGAGGTCTCAGAGAACTTGCATACTCAACTATTATCAAGCCAAGATAAGAGAATCAACAAACAATAGAAACAATCAAAAATCAACTTAGAAAGATAAAATTCAGAGAACTACCACATGACTCTAAGCTTATGTTTGTGTGAAATATTTTAAAAACTCGCTTGTTATACTCACTTAAAATACTAATATTTAAACATTAAACCCCAACATAAACCCTATTAAAACCTAATAAAGTATGCACTAAAAGTCTACTTTTATAAATAAAAAACTCAATCAAACTACTGAAAGGTTTTTGCGGTTTTGAATGTATCTATATAATAAGTAAGGAAAAAAATTATATAATTAATATTTACTTAAAAATATACCTAAAAAATTTTATAATTTTCAATATTCATTTAAAAACATTTAAGATAAAAATTGACCTTTTTAAAATTCAATCATAAATTAGCATTAAATATTGAAATTCTTCATTCATTAAGATTTAAAAAAACAAGTTTAAAATGGCATTATACGAACTCTTTTTTTGAAAATTTTTTTATTCGTTTATTATTAGAAAAATTATCACAAAGCATATTCGTTAAATTTGAGAAAACAAATTTTCCTCATTAAAGCTTAATCTTAAATGTGCAATACTTTTGATAATATATACCTTAAAAATTAAATAAAAGAATTTAAAAAATAGGATGAAAAAAAATATGAAATAAATACGAGAATATTTCCAATAACAATTGAAAATGAAAGAAATATATTGAAAAGAAGATGCTATTTTGTAATTTTCTTAAGAGAATTGAACATAATTGAGGGCAATAAAATATTCTTTTAAAATCATCATCATATGTTCATTGCTTGTTCTTCTCTGAAAGTAGATACCATCGAGGAACTTTTTCGATTTCGCAGACTTGGGAGATTTGGGCACAGCCGAGGGAGACGTGTTGGTTGTCAATGCCTTCGAAGATGAGCTCGTCCTTAAGGTATGGGTTTCATTCTGATGGTGCAGACTGGGAGCAACTCGACGTTCATGGCTTGCTTTCCACCGAGGAAGTTTTTGACCTCAACGAACTTACCATCCTTGGGAATTACGACCTTGATGGGGAAATGAGCATGTGCAAGTCTAATCTTATATCTGTAACCCTACACTCATCATTATCAAGAAAAGCTTACAATTGCCAGTAAAGCTCAATTTGCTAACCGGAAATTTCGAAGCCAAATCCGCATAATATAAGTGGAATTCTTGATATGCAGAAAGTGGAATTCATTGCAGTGGTGATCACTGCAGCAGTAGTTGTGTAATTGGCATCTTTCAGCCTGGACTGGTGGGGAAGAGGGTCTGAATAAAAACATAAACAAACTCGTTGAAGTGGATGTGCTCATAACAGACTCAACCAAGGTTCAGTTATCGCAGGTCTTCACAAAATAAGCAGGTTATTTTATGCATATGATTGAGTATCAGAGTGGATGTATTACAACGATTAATTTCACAAAAAAAAAGATAAGCAGGCAGTTTCATTTGCAATTAAGAATTAATAAAGCACTAAATGTTTGCTCATTTGTGAGATCTGATATAATGTTTAATGCAAAAATCAACAGTGAAAAAGCCGACTTCTGAGAGTAAAATAAAAAACTTCTAAATTTATATGGGATTCTAATAAATTATTAATAAAAAACAGTAAGAGCTGTAATTAAGAAATAAAAACAATATATTAAAATTTAATTAAATTCTTTTCATCATAATTTTTAAATTCATTTATAATAAATTAAGGGAGGTAATTGTATTTTGCCCTTAAATACAGAATAGCTTATTTCATTTAGTTGGCAAATTGTCCAAATTTCTAGTCATTCAAAACTTAACAAATTTATTGTTACTGGGTGCTTGGTTCAACACTTTTAGAAATCAAAGACAAATCTGAGAGAAAGACAAAAGCTTCTATAACTTTTGAATTCGCCGTGCTTGGTATATATTTTAAAAACGAAAAACGAAGATTACCCTTTGCCCTTTAATACCTAATAGCTTATTTCATTTAGTTGGAAAATTGTCCAAATTTATAGTCATTCAAAACTTTACAAATTTTATGTTACTGGGTGCTTGGTTCAACACTTTTAGAAATAAAAGACAAATCTGAGAGAAAGACAAAAGCTTCTATAACTTTTGAATTCGCCGTGCTTGGTATATATATTAAAAACGAAAAACGAAGATTACCCTTTGCCCTTTAATACCTAATAGCTTATTTCATTTAGTTCCAAAATTGTCCAAATTTATAGTCATTCAAAACTTTACAAATTTTATGTTACTGGATACTTGGTTCAACACTTTTAGAAATCAAAAACAAATCTGAGAGAAAGACAAAAACTTCTATAACTTTTGAATTCGCCGTGCTTGGTATATATTTTAAAAAGAAAAACGAATATTACCCTTTGCCCTTTAATACCTAATAGCTTATTTCATTTAGTTGGCAAATTGTCCAAATTTCTAGTCATTTAAAACTTTACAAATTTTATCTTACTGGCTTTAACACTTTTAGAAATCAATGACAAATCTGTGAAAAACATAAAATTTTTTATAACTTTTGAATTCGCCGTGCTTGGTATATATTTTAAAAACGAAAAACGAAGATTACCCTTTGCCCTTTAATACCTAATAGCTTATTTCATTTAGTTGGAAAATTGTCCAAATTTATAGTCGTTCAAAACTTTACCAATTTTATGTTACTGGGTGCTTGGTTCAACACTTTTAGAAATCAAAGACAAATCTGAGAGAAATTCAAAAGCTTCTATAACTTTTGAATTCGCCGTGCTTGGTATATATTTTAAAAACGAAAAACGAAGATTAACCTTTGCCCTTTAATACCTAATAGCTTATTTCATTTAGTTGGAAAATTGTCCAAACTTATAGTAATTCAAAACTATACAAATTTTATGTTAATGGCTTCAACACTTTTAGAAATCAAAGACAAATCTGAGAGAAAATCAAAAGCTTCTATAACTTTTGAATTCGACGTGCTTGGTATATATTTTAAAAACGAAAAACGAATATTACCCTTTGCCCTTTAATACCTAATAGCTTATTTCTATTCAGTTGCCAAATTGTCCAAATTTCTAGTCATTCAAAACTTTACAAATTATATGTTACTAGGTGGTTTTTTCAACAATTTAGAAATCAAAGACAAATAGATCTGCGAAAGAGACAAAACCGTTATAACTTTTGAATTCGCCTTGATTGATTTGCCTATATTTTTCATATGAAAATCTTCATTAAAGATCTAGACAAGATGTGAGCTCAAAATGAAGGTACCTAGAGCAAATAGATTCGCAAGTGACTACCCGAATTAATGAGTTGACGCTGTGAGCTGCATTTCTAGACATTGAAAGCACGTCCTGAACCTCAAAATCGAGAGAGATCTTCACTTTCAGAATTGAACATTTGCCTATATTTTTCATATGAAAATCTTCATAAAAAATCTAGACAAGATGTGAGCTCAAAATGAAGGTACCTAGAGCAACCAGTTTTTTGATTGACTACCCAGATCAATTAGATCACGCTGTGCGGTGCATTTCTAAGTATTCAAAACACGTCCTGAACCTCAAAATCGAGAGAGATCTTCACTTTCAGAATTGAACATTTGCCTATATTTTTCATATAAAATATTCATTAAAGATCTAGACAAGATGTGAGCTCAAAATGAAGGTACCTAGAGCAAATAGATTCGCAAGGGACTACCCAAATCAATGAGATCACGCTGTGAGCTGCATTTCTAGACATTGAAAGCACGTCCTGAACCTCAAAATCGAGAGAGATCTTCACTTTCAGAATTGAACATTTGCCTATATTTTCATATGAAAATCTTCATTAAAGATCTAGACAAGATGTGAGCTCAAAATGAAGGTACCTAGAGCAAATAGATTTGCAGCTGACTACCCAAATCAATGAGATCACGCTGTGAGCTGCATTTCTAGACATTGAAAGCACGTCCTGAACCTCAAATCGAGAGAGATCTTCACTTTGAGATTTGAACATGTGCCTATATTTTTCATATGAAAATCTTCATTAAAGATCTAGATAAGATGTGAACTCAAAATGAAAGTACCTAGAGCAAATAGATTCGCAAGTGACTACCCAAATCAATGAGATCACGCTGTGAGCTGAATTTCAAGACATTGAAAGCACGTCCTGAACCTCAAAATCGAGAGAGATCTTCACTTTCAGAATTGAACATTTGGCGTATATTTTTCATATGAAAATCTTCATTAAAGATCTAGACAAGATGTGAGCTCAAAATGAAGGTACCTAGAGCAAATAGATTCGCAAGTGACTACCCGAATCAATGAGATCACGCTGTGAGCTGCATTTCTAGACATTGAAAGCACGTCCTGAACCTCAAAATCGAGAGAGATCTTCACTTTCAGAATTGAACATGTGCTTATATTTTTCATATGAAAATCTTCATAAAAGATATAGAAAAGATGAGAGCTAAAAATGAAGGTACCTAGAGCAAATTGATTCGCAAGTGACTACCCAAATCAATGAGATCACGCTGTGAGCTGCATTTCTAGACATTGAAAGCACGTCCTGAACCTCAAAATCGAGAGAGATCTTCACTTTCAGAATTGAACATTTGCCTATATTTTTCATATGAAAATCTTCATAAAAAATCTAGACAAGATGTGAGCTCAAAATGAAGGTACCTAGAGCAACCAGTTTTTTGATTGACTACCCAGATCAATTAGATCACGCTGTGCGGTGCATTTCTAAGTATTCAAAACACGTCCTGAACCTCAAAATCGAGAGAGATCTTCACTCAGAATTGAACATTTGCCTATATTTTCATATGAAAATCTTCATTAAAGATCTAGACAAGATGTGAGCTCAAAATGAAGGTACCTAGAGCAAATAGATTTGCAGCTGACTACCCAAATCAATGAGATCACGCTGTGAGCTGCATTTCTAGACATTGAAAGCACGTCCTGAACCTCAAATCGAGAGAGATCTTCACTTTCAGAATTGAACATTTGCCTATATTTTTCATATAAAATATTCATTAAAGATCTAGACAAGATGTGAGCTCAAAATGAAGGTACCTAGAGCAAATAGATTCGCAAGTGACTACCCAAACCAATGAGATCACGCTGTGAGCTGCATTTCTAGACATTGAAAGCACGTCCTGAACCTCAAAATCGAGAGAGATCTTCACTTTCAGAATTGAACATGTGCTTATATTTTTCATATGAAAATCTTCATAAAAGATATAGAAAAGATGAGAGCTAAAAATGAAGGTACCTAGAGCAAATTGATTCGCAAGTGACTACCCAAATCAATGAGATCACGCTGTGAGCTGCATTTCTAGACATTGAAAGGCACGTCCTGAACCTCAAAATCGAGAGAGATCTTCACTTTCAGAATTGAACATATGCCTATATTTTTCATATAAAATATTCATTAAAGATCTAGACAAGATGTGAGCTCAAAATGAAGGTACCTAGAGCAAATAGATTCGCAAGTGACTACCCAAATCAATGAGATCACGCTGTGAGCTGCATTTCTAGACATTGAAAGCACGTCCTGAACCTCAAAATCGAGAGAGATCTTCACCTTCAGAATTGAACATTTGCCTATATTTTTCATATAAAATATTCATTAAAGATCTAGACAAGATGTGAGCTCGAAATGAAGGTACCTAGAGCAAATAGATTCGCAAGTGACTACCCAAATCAATGAGATCACCCTGTGAGCTGCATTTCTAGACATTGAAAGCACGTCCTGAACCTCAAAATCGAGAGAGATCTTCACTTTCAGAATTGAACATTTGCCTATATTTTTCATATAAAATATTCATTAAAGATCTAGACAAGATATGAGCTCAAAATGAAGGTACCTAGAGCAAATAGATTCGCAAGTGACTACCCAAATCAAATAGATCACGCTGGGAGCTGCATTTCTAGACATTGAAAGCACGTCCTGAACCTCAAAATCGAGAGAGATCTTCACTTTCAGAATTGAACATTTGCCTATATTTTTCATATGAAAATATTCATGAAAGATCTAGACAAGATGTGAGCTCAAAATGTAGGTACCTAGAGCAAATAGATTCGCAGGTGACTACCCAAATCTATGAGATCACGCTGTGAGCTGCATTTCTAGACATTGAAAGCACCGTCCTGAACCCTTCAAAATCGAGAGAGATCTTCACTTTCAGAATTGAACATTTGCCTATATTTTTCATATGAAAATATTCATGAAAGATCTAGACAAGATGTGAGCTCAAAATGTAGGTACCTAGAGCAAATAGATTCGCAGGTGACTACCCAAATCTATGAGATCACGCTGTGAGCTGCATTTCTAGACATTGAAAGCACGTCCTGAACCTCAAAATCGAGATAGGGGGGGGGGGGGAAGAAAGAAGGGAGAAAACAAAAGAAGAAGGGAGATCTTCACTTTCAGAATTGAACATTTGCCTATATTTTTCATATGAAAATATTCATGAAAGATCTAGACAAGATGTGAGCTCAAAATGTAGGTACCTAGAGCAAATAGATTCGCAGGTGACTACCCAAATCTATGAGATCACGCTGTGAGCTGCATTTCTAGACATTGAAAGCACGTCCTGAACCTCAAAATCGAGAGAGATCTTCACTTTCAGAATTGAACATTTGCCTATATTTTCATATGAAAATCTTCATTAAAGATCTAGACAAGATGTGAGCTCAAAATGAAGGTACCTAGAGCAAATAGATTTGCAGCTGACTACCCAAACCAATGAGATCACGCTGTGAGCTGCATTTCTAGACATTGAAAGCACGTCCTGAACCTCAAAATCGAGAGAGATCTTCACTTTCAGAATTGAACATGTGCTTATATTTTTCATATGAAAATCTTCATAAAAGATATAGAAAAGATGAGAGCTAAAAATGAAGGTACCTAGAGCAAATTGATTCGCAAGTGACTACCCAAATCAATGAGATCACGCTGTGAGCTGCATTTCTAGACATTGAAAGCACGTCCTGAACCTCAAAATCGAGAGAGATCTTCACTTTCAGAATTGAACATTTGCCTATATTTTCATATGAAAATCTTCATTAAAGATCTAGACAAGATGTGAGCTCAAAATGAAGGTACCTAGAGCAAATAGATTTGCAGCTGACTACCCAAACCAATGAGATCACGCTGTGAGCTGCATTTCTAGACATTGAAAGCACGTCCTGAACCTCAAAATCGAGAGAGATCTTCACTTTCAGAATTGAACATGTGCTTATATTTTTCATATGAAAATCTTCATAAAAGATATAGAAAAGATGAGAGCTAAAAATGAAGGTACCTAGAGCAAATTGATTCGCAAGTGACTACCCAAATCAATGAGATCACGCTGTGAGCTGCATTTCTAGACATTGAAAGCACGTCCTGAACCTCAAAATCGAGAGAGATCTTCACTTTCAGAATTGAACATTTGCCTATATTTTTCATATGAAAATATTCATGAAAGATCTAGACAAGATGTGAGCTCAAAATGTAGGTACCTAGAGCAAATAGATTCGCAGGTGACTACCCAAATCTATGAGATCACGCTGTGAGCTGCATTTCTAGACATTGAAAGCACGTACTTGACCTCAAAAATCGAGAGAGATCTTCACTTTCAGAATTGAACATTTGCCTATATTTTTCATATGAAAATATTCATGAAAGATCTAGAAAGATGAGAGCTCAAAATGAAGGTACCTAGAGCAAATAGATCAGTGAGACACTACCCAAATCAATTGTATCTCGCTGTGAGCTGCATTTCTAGTTATTGAAAGCACGTCCTGAACCTCAAAATCGAGAGAGAAAGCTGTCATGAGATTTGAACATTTGGCTATATTTTTCATATGAAAATCTTCATAAAAGATATAGAAAAGATGAGAGCTCAAAATGAAGGTACCTAGAGCAAATAGAATTCGCAGTGACTACCCTAAACCCAGTGAGATTCACGGAGACTGTGAGCTGGCATTTCATAGACATATGAAAGCACGTCCTGAACCTCAAAATCGAGAGAGATCTTCACTTTCAGAATTGAACATTTGCCTATATTTTTCATATGAAAATCTTCATAAAAAATCTAGACAAGATGTGAGCTCAAAATGAAGGTACCTAGAGCAACCAGTTTTTTGATTGACTACCCAGATCAATTAGATCACGCTGTGCGGTGCATTTCTAAGTATTCAAAACACGTCCTGAACCTCAAAATCGAGAGAGATCTTCACTTTCAGATTGAACATTTGCCTATATTTTCATATGAAAATCTTCATTAAAGATCTAGACAAGATGTGAGCTCAAAATGAAGGTACCTAGAGCAAATAGATTTGCAGCTGACTACCCAAATCAATGAGATCACGCTGTGAGCTGCATTTCTAGACATTGAAAGCACGTCCTGAACCTCAAAATCGAGAGAGATCTTCACTTTCAGAATTGAACATTTGCCTATATTTTTCATATAAAATATTCATTAAAGATCTAGACCAGATGTGAGCTCAAAATGAAGGTACCTAGAGCAAATAGATTCGCAAGTGACTACCCAACCAATGAGATCACGCTGTGAGCTGCATTTCTAGACATTGAAAGCACGTCCTGAACCTCAAAATCGAGAGAGATCTTCACTTTCAGAATTGAACATGTGCTTATATTTTTCATATGAAAATCTTCATAAAAGATATAGAAAAGATGAGAGCTAAAAATGAAGGTACCTAGAGCAAATTGATTCGCAAGTGACTACCCAAATCAATGAGATCACGCTGTGAGCTGCATTTCTAGACATTGAAAGCACGTCCTGAACCTCAAAATCGAGAGAGATCTTCACTTTCAGAATTGAACATTTGCCTATATTTTTCATATAAAATATTCATTAAAGATCCAGACAAGATGTGAGCTCAAAATGAAGGTACCTAGAGCAAATAGATTCGCAAGTGACTACCCAAATCAATGAGATCACGCTGTGAGCTGCATTTCTAGACATTGAAAGCACGTCCTGAACCTCAAAATCGAGAGAGATCTTCACTTTCAGAATTGAACATTTGCCTATATTTTTCATATGAAAATATTCATGAAAGATCTAGACAAGATGTGAGCTCAAAATGTAGGTACCTAGAGCAAATAGATTCGCAGGTGACTACCCAAATCTATGAGATCACGCTGTGAGCTGCATTTCTAGACATTGAAAGCACGTCCTGAACCTCAAAATCGAGAGAGATCTTTCACTTTCAGAATTGAACATATGCCTATATTTTTCATATAAAATATTCATTAAAGATCTAGACAAGATGTGAGCTCAAAATGAAGGTACCTAGAGCAAATAGATTCGCAAGTGACTACCCAAACCAATGAGATCACGCTGTGAGCTGCATTTCTAGACATTGAAAGCACGTCCTGAACCTCAAAATCGAGAGAGATCTTCACTTTCAGAATTGAACATGTGCTTATATTTTTCATATGAAAATCTTCATAAAAGATATAGAAAAGATGAGAGCTAAAAATGAAGGTACCTAGAGCAAATTGATTCGCAAGTGACTACCCAAATCAATGAGATCACGCTGTGAGCTGCATTTCTAGACATTGAAAGCAGTCCTGATCCTCAAAATCGAGAGAGATCTTCACTTTCAGAATTGAACATTTGCCTATATTTTTCATATGAAAATCTTCATTAAAGATCTAGACAAGATGTGAGCTCAAAATGAAGGTACCTAGAGCAAATAGATTCGCAAGTGACTACCCGAATTAATGAGTTGACGCTGTGAGCTGCATTTCTAGACATTGAAAGCACGTCCTGAACCTCAAAATCGAGAGAGATCTTCACTTTCAGAATTGAACATGTGCTTATATTTTTCATATGAAAATCTTCATAAAAGATATAGAAAAGATGAGAGCTAAAAATGAAGGTACCTAGAGCAAATTGATTCGCAAGTGACTACCCAAATCAATGAGATCACGCTGTGAGCTGCATTTCTAGACATTGAAAGCACGTCCTGAACCTCAAAATCGAGAGAGATCTTCACTTTCAGAATTGAACATTTGCCTATATTTTCATATGAAAATCTTCATTAAAGATCTAGACAAGATGTGAGCTCAAAATGAAGGTACCTAGAGCAAATAGATTTGCAGCTGACTACCCAAATCAATGAGATCACGCTGTGAGCTGCATTTCTAGACATTGAAAGCACGTCCTGAACCTCAAATCGAGAGAGATCTTCACTTTCAGAATTGAACATTTGCCTATATTTTTCCTATAAAAAATTCATTAAAGATCTAGACAAGATGTGAGCTCAAAATGAAGGTACCTAGAGCAAATAGATTCGCAAGTGACTACCCAAATCAATGAGATCACGCTGTGAGCTGCATTTATAGCCATTGAAAGCACGTCCTGAACCTCAAAATCGAGAGAGATCTTCACTTTCAGAATTGAACATTTGCCTATATTTTTCATATAAAATATTCATTAAAGATCTAGACAAGATGTGAGCTCAAAATGAAGGTACCTAGAGCAAATAGATTCGCAAGTGACTACCCAAAACAATGAGATCACGCTGTGAGCTGCATTTCTAGACATTGAAAGCACGTCCTGAACCTCAAAATCGAGAGAGATCTTCACTTTCAGAATTGAACATTTGCCTATATTTTCATATGAAAATCTTCATTAAAGATCTAGACAAGATGTGAGCTCAAAATGAAGGTACCTAGAGCAAATAGATTTGCAGCTGACTACCCAAATCAATGAGATCACGCTGTGAGCTGCATTTCTAGACATTGAAAGCACGTCCTGAACCTCAAAATCGAGAGAGATCTTCACTTTCAGAATTGAACATTTGCCTATATTTTTCATATAAAATATTCATTAAAGATCTAGACAAGATGTGAGCTCAAAATGAAGGTACCTAGAGCAAATAGATTCGCAAGTGACTACCCAAAACAATGAGATCACGCTGTGAGCTGCATTTCTAGACATTGAAAGCACGTCCTGAACCTCAAAATCGAGAGAGATCTTCACTTTCAGAATTGAACATTTGCCTATATTTTTCATATAAAATATTCATTAAAGATCTAGACAAGATGTGAGCTCAAAATGAAGGTACCTAGAGCAAATAGATTCGCAAGTGCCTACCCAAACCAATGAGATCACGCTGTGAGCTGCATTTCTAGACATTGAAAGCACGTCCTGAACCTCAAAATCGAGAGAGATCTTCACTTTCAGAATTGAACATGTGCTTATATTTTTCATATGAAAATCTTCATAAAAGATATAGAAAAGATGAGAGCTAAAAATGAAGGTACCTAGAGCAAATTGATTCGCAAGTGACTACCCAAATCAATGAGATCACGCTGTGAGCTGCATTTCTAGACATTGAAAGCACGTCCTGAACCTCAAAATCGAGAGAGATCTTCACTTTCAGAATTGAACATTTGCCTATATTTTCATATGAAAATCTTCATTAAAGATCTAGACAAGATGTGAGCTCAAAATGAAGGTACCTAGAGCAAATAGATTTGCAGCTGACTACCCAAATCAATGAGATCACGCTGTGAGCTGCATTTCTAGACATTGAAAGCACGTCCTGAACCTCAAAATCGGAGAGAGATCTTCACTTTCAGA
>ARYC01011401.1:0-13430 GCA_000711775.1 Oxytricha trifallax
ATAAAATAGTACCACCAATAGTAAAGTCCAGCTAATTTTGATTTCCCTATCGAATGAGCCCAAGATCGTCTAAATTGGCCAACTTTAACTGCCACGATTTTTAATTTATTTTAATTTAAGTATAATTAATTTTCCAAATTCAAAAGTATTTCTACAATATTTTTACGACTTATTTATCATGTTATCATAATAAATTAAGAAATCGCATAGAAACAGTTAATATGAGGCTTTAATATTAATTGTATATTGATTTACTTTTTAAATCTTAAGAATTTTTTAAAAAATTCATTTAAGAAAATATAAAAACCAAAATTATATTATAAAAGAAAGATATATAAGTAAAAAGTGAAAGTTAAAATAATAATGACATATTAATTCAAAGAAAGTTATTTAGGATTTACTTAATAGGAGTACAGGGAAGGTAAGTTAGTGAACTTGATTACTTTAACTTTATTACAATGATTATATTGTCTATTTCAATACTATTTTTATAAAAAACTTACTTAATTTTTAGTTATGATTAGAATCTCTGAATAAATAAAGACGGAGTACAAATAAAATCAGCATTGAGCTAAATTATAAGAAAATATAGAAACTTACAAAAGTATAGCAAGTTCTGGTATTGCTTGAACATGAAGCCCCGAATAAAGATCACTTAGTACCATAACCTAGCATTCAGCAGTGCATGAGAAGAATATAGTGTAGGCATAGATATTTTAGGCATTTACTGCAACACCATTTCTTAAGTAAACTTCTGCATGGCCTCCTTATAGCACCAGTGGTATTGGATGAATTAGCATTAATTTGACCAAAACTATCGAGATAAAAAATACTTGAGACTCTATGGCCAGTAGGAAGATTAGTGTCAGCGTATGTAAAGCAATCGGTGAAGCATTGGGAGTTTGAAAAGTGAGATCTACCAATTTGACTAAAGCTGATACTGCAAGCAAAGAGTAATGAAGATTCTGAGTAATAATGATAGAATCCTGATAACTTGAAATCCCATAAGAATTGATCAACTTAAATTCTTTAGGCATCTGTGCCTGCACCCTTTGGTGTGATGAAGATATATCGGAAAACTGAAGTGCTTGAGAAAGGGAGCACAATGAGTTAAATAGGCAATAGTGAATCTAGATTATTCTTCATAATGGCTCAGGGATCAAGCGCCTCTTTAATTTAAGTCCTTTACACTAAATCAAATTCTTTTAGATCATAAGAGATTACGCCTTAGCACCTTACTCAAAGACAGTGCATAGAGGACTACTATATAAAAGAATGCGGACCCTCCTCAAAGGATAGAATCTGCTTCCAAAAGTGCTTCAATTATAGTATAGCCCAGGAAATGGCATGCATAAAGGCGTTTTAGGTATTATGACACTGGATCTTTTTGAAAGCTTGATGCTCGATTATCTCGGCTCCCATAGTAAATGTCTGAGTCGGACTTTCGAACGTCATGAGATAGCTCAAGCTGCGTCTATTGGTGTTCCTGGTTAACCGACACGATACAGTTTACCCTCCATTTCGACTGCAAAACCGAAAGTCACAAAAGTTTTGGAGACTTATGTTTAAATTTATTTCCAAGAATGAACAAAATGAAGAGTGCTCATAAGACCAGAATTGAATCAATTCCCAGCCATGATTCCCCAAAAAGCCTCGACAACAAAGGAAAGATTGTATTCCATATGTACTACTAAAGATACAGAGATCAGAAGAGCGTGGAGAATGCCTAGAATAAGGTCTAACCCAGAAATGACTTTCCCACAAGGCGCAAAATATTAGACCAACAGAAACCCATGCAATAGAGCTCGGAATGAGAATTTGTACAACTCATACTAAGCCTACTGATAAAAGACAAGGAGCAAGAACTTCGGCATCATGAGAAGGAAAAGAGCAGTATGAATAAGACAACAATTAGATCAATGGGAGACCAGTAGTTATAATTTACATTTGATGAGACAGCAAACAAAATACACGAATAATTATACAATGACAATGATTCTATCATTTTAGAGAGCTAAGTAATTTATCACAAATTATTTAAACTAAAGCACTAAGCTTCATTTAAATATATTTCACATAACTTAAAGTAAATAAATTTTCAGTTTTTAATAATCAAAGTTTTTACAATATTTTATTATAATGTATTTAGATGCTAAATTAACATTCTTATATGTGAAGTAGTTTGCTACACATAAAGAATTCTAGAAAAAAGTCTTCTTAATTACAAACAAATAGTTACAACTTTCCTTAATCCACATTTTATTGATGGCATTTGTAATCCAAATTTTCTTAATAAAAAATTATTATTTATCAATATTAACGATATAAAATTATGAGACCTATTAACGTATGAGATTATATTTTATTTATATTTATTTTAAATATATTATATACTATAGATAAGAGAAAAATCTGCCAGTGAGAAGAATAAGGAAGGATGTTCTGCCTATAATATAAATTCCTTAATAATCTCTGATACGCGTCGTCACATCATAGTCGTATTTAACAAAAATAAAGCTCCCAAATAAAATTAATGCAAATAAGGACGCTTGTTATGTAAATTATATATTATTAAAAACTCAAACTATATATAGAAAAATCACTCAATTTTAATTAATATCGTGCAATGCAGTTTCTCATATTATTAAAGGAAGTAAAAGTAGTTTTATTTGTATATTATTGAATTTATTCTTGATCATCTTTTTAAAATTATTAAACACTTTCGATAGTATTTGAAGTTTAATAATATTAAATATGTAAATTATATTATAATAGATTTAATAAAGTGATTGAAGTATGATTGCTAGGTCAAATAAGTAAAGAATGTAGATTGCTAATGTAGAAAATATATTACAATTTTATAGAAAGTAACTAAAAATAAATTATTTTCTTAAATATCTTCATATTTAAGGCATAAATAGTTTTAAGTCATTTGACAAAAAGTTTTTTAAAATTAATTATATAATAAGTAGTTTTATTATACAAATAAAATTATTTAAATTCATTTATTTATTCGCTAAGTATAATTACTTGCCTTCATCAAATTATCAATATTTTCAATATAATTTTATGAATCTAAATTATAAAAGACAATGAAATTTGTAGCACAATTAATTGTCATAAAATAATATAAATAAATGAGAAAACAAGAATAACTTGAAAAATCAAAACCCCAAAACCCTTTCAGTAGTTTGATTGATAAAAGAAGACTATTAGTGCATACTTTATTAGGGTTTTAATAGGGTCTATGTAGGGGTTAATGCTTAAATATTAGAAATTTAAGTGAGTACAACAAGCGATTTTTAAAATATTTCACACAAACATAAGCTTAGAGTCATGTGGCAGTTCTCTGAATTTTATCTAAGTTAAAACTTCATTGTTTCTATAGTTTATTAATTATCTTAGCTTGGCTTGATAATAGTAGAGTATGCAAGTTCTCTGAGACCTCCATTTATTTAATTTTTATCGAGATATTGTTAGATTCTCTGCTTAGAATCTCTCTCACCCCTGCAGCTAAAGTAATCGTTTCTTGGCATGTCGCTCTCTATTATTATTACTGCAAGCCCAGATATCCCATTAAGTGTCTCCATCTCTCCAATCCTCTCTCTCTGGGAAATATCCAGGAGCTGCCGTATACATTTCCTAATGCAGAGGCTTGCACTCTTTGAGCTCTGTTGAAGTCAATAATATAAACTCTAAGAGGCTGAAAGTTCATCATGATGTTCTCTGGCTTTAAGTCTCTATGAACATAACCTAGCTTGTGAAGCTCTTCAATCCCTTCAACTATCTGCTATACTATCTAGCTAATTTATCTCTGACATCTATTGTCAGATAAGAATTCTCTGTAAGTCATTTCAAGTAAAGGAAGCCTGAAGGCTACATGATCTTTACCAAGTAAAATAGCATCAAGCTAGATGATATGCCTGCACTCATTTAACTTTGCCTTTTAAAGAGCATAATACTCATTAGCAAATTCCATTTGGAACTTGTCATCAGCAAGGAAGTAATTGAAAGGATATATCTTGTAAGCATATTAGTCATCAGTAATGACTCTCTTCTCTATTTTATCTTCAAGAGTGAGGTAGCTTTCTAGGCAAGAATCTAAGTCAATAATTTTTAATATAGGAATCTTCATTGCCTCTATTTTAACCATGATTTTATTGATCTCAGAGACTGGAAAGTTCTTGACTGCTTTCTTCATTTTAACTTACTTCTAGACTTCAACTCTAAGAGACTCCACTGGGTTTCTTGATCTTCTCTTTTAGAGGAATCTATTCCCTGTAGGTTCATGAATAAAGACAAAACTTTAATTGTGCTTTTTCTTTAAGTGCACTTTGAGGTCTCTAGTATGAGAATATGGCTTCTCACAGAACTCACAGACATACTTCCCATCTTTCTTTTAATGCTTGAGATATAACCTTGGCATATCGTTGTGTATATCTCTCAAGTGTCTCTTATAAGTTGACTTGTAAGGGAAAACTTTATTGCATTCTTTGCATTAATAGTCAACTTTGGCTGGTATTTATTAATGCTCTATGGAGGGTTGTTTAACCTCCTCCTCAATTTACACAGCTTCTATGATAACCTCCTACTTAACTTATATTTAAATCTCAAAGCTAGACTGGTCAAAGTTGTCATAAGTAGGCTCCCACTGAGTACAAGCGTCTCTGGTCTCTACTTTTCTTGGTTGCTGGAATGATAACTTTTATTGGCTTGATCTAAGTAATGCCGCTCTTCTTAACAGGTTAGCGGTCATTTTAGTTTGCTGATATATTTTATTATAATAATGATAAAATTTACCGAAATAAACTATTATAGTAGAGTATAAGACACTCTGGTAGATTCTTTGCTGAGAGGAAAGAAAATTAATTAATCATTAAAAACTGTAAGTTGACATATTTTATGAGAATTTTATACATTTTAGTAAATTAAAATACTCCTAATGAAGTTTTGTTTCTCTAGAGGCCTCCAAATCAAGTTTGAACTTTATTTGGAGGTAATTTTATTAAGCATTTTTAAATTTAATCTGCTCCTAATTAAGTTATAACCTTAAAATTAAATTCCTAATAAAGTTTGAACTTAATTTGGAGGACCTCCTAAAATAATTAAACATTATGAGGAGCAATTTAATGGAGAAAGTTTGATAAAAATGGAAATCAATCCATGAAACTTGGAGCAAGTTATTCAATGCTTCTCCAGATATCTTTTCAAGGTTGACCTCCAGTAGGTACTCCCTATTTAGTAGAAAGATTTTAATAAACTTAGAATGGATATCCATAATTTTAAATTTCATTAACATTTCTAGAAAGAGGAAGCAAGATGGAGTCTATGAATGATGCAATGAAGAGAATTTAATCTCAAGATTTAATAGGAAAATTTCGAAGTAAAGAATCTTTACAGATACTTGGTATAGTAAGGTAAGTTTTTACTTATAACTAACTTATTAACTATAGTTAGATTGTTCTTGCCAACTTAGGAGGGAACTAAAATCTTATTCTTAAAAGCCTTACTTAGTGAAGAGAAAAAAGCTTTTAAGTCTAATGAAATTAGGATGATAGAGATACCTAACTACCCTGAAATATCAGTGACAAACCTATATGACGATGCTATGAGTGATCCGGACGTAGCTCTCTACCTTCCATCAAAGCTACAGCTCTCTAATAAGTTGCCAGAGCGAAACTTCTTCTTTGGTGTTCTTGCAACTCTAAAACCTGAGTACTTAAATGAAGTTATTTAAGAAGCTCAAAAGAAACGATACAGTATCTCTCCTGAAGAAAAAGAGAAGCAAGGTATTAAAATAAGTGATACCTGGCTGTAGGAACTTTAAAAGCATCTTTTCATCTCAAGTAAGCTTAGTCTTCTAACTTTATAGAAAAACCTGGTACTGCTATATACTTGATGAAAGAGCTCAGCAATTTAAACAGAGAGAGAAAGTCTCAAGTAAAACATGAATTAAGTAAGAGGCTCTTCAAAGATTTATAAAAGCTTGAAGAGATGAACATAGATGCAGGAGCTGGCACTAAGAGAAGAAACATAGGCCCAAGCAAGCCTTAAGAGGAAGAAAAGAAAGAGAAGCCAATCCCTTTACGTGAAAATTAAATATGTGAACTTATTCATTCATTTAAATCTAAAACTTATTTATATACACAAAATCTCCCTTCTCTTGCGCATACTTTAGCTTTCTCATCAATCTTCTCTCTTAGCAGCACTCTTAATAAAATCTACTGTATCTATCTTTAAATCATGCATCAGATGGTAGAGCAGCAATTTCTTATAATGATCTTTAAATAACCCCCAATATAATTCAATTCCATTAAACTAAGGGCTGTAAGAAACATTAAATACAGGTGTTATATTTAGCCTTTCATATTCCTTCCTTGAGTCTTTAGTTTTATGAACTGATAAGTTATCAACGAACAGAATAATCTCTTACTCAGCGTATTTGTTTCTGAGTTATTGTAAGAACTTAATATATTATTCAGTCTTTATAGAACGAGGGTGGATAGAATAAGTCTCTAGGCCACTATCTTCACTGATTCCACCAAGGATTGCATGAGTTTATATCTTAATTTTTTAGTCATAAACTTCTATATTACTATACCTCTTGTACCAAGACCTTGATATAAATGTATTGAATGTAAATACAGCTTCATCAGCGTGTATGAACTTTATATTATGCGTTTAAGACCTCTGCATTTAATCGAATATATAATTTAAATTATCTTATAAAATGGAACTTTAAAGTCAATCACTCTCTTAATGCGATTGACTGTCTTGTAAGATATTCCATTCTTTTTATATATGTTTGCTATAGATTAACAGACATGTGAAGCTCAGGAAATTGGCGATGAAACATCACAGCTCTCTAGGCCAGAGAGAAGTGAGCCCATTATTTAAGAGTCTTATCATTAATTAGATAATCGATATGATGCTGCTAAAATTTTAAGGATCTCTTCGGCTTAGAATTAAGATGCTATCTCTTTAAATTCAATGCTAATAGACAGTGAGACCTCACATATGCTGGAGATTTATAGAGTAGCCTTGCTATAGACGTATAATTCAGAACAGGCTTGAGTTATTCACTATCTTCATCACATCCATATCGCAACTTAAACAATAAATCTATATACTCACTTCCCAACCCAAAACCCCTTAGTGAGGTTTATAAGTGCTTTGATTTGTAGGGTATAGTTGGGGTCTTATTGTGGTTAGTAGAGAAAACGCAGGTTTTTTATGAATTTAATGAATATTTAATGAGTATTACTGTACTTAATTCAAACAAATTTTATCTGCTTATCTTTGAGATACCTCTTGAATTTAGCAGTCTGTAGTTGTTCTAGTATATCATCTAATGATTATCGTGGATATGCTGGAGCTTTTACGATGAATCTCAACTATCTTCTTAATTTCATTGCATATTTCATCTTGCTTAATATGTTTAGCAGCCAAACTTATTGATTATTTCTCATGTTTTGTTCCAAGTATGACATACTTTCCATATCGCACTCTAAGATAATTGCAGCTACCGCCCAAACATCCCATTACACAGAGCCATTTGTCCATTTCTCTCTTATAGGGAAGTATCCTGGAGTGCCTAAAACCTTAGCTAAAGTCACTATCTCTTGTCTTATTGCTCTGTTGAAATCTATGACTACTACTTCTAAAGGGCAGAGATTTAGCATTACATTTTCTGGCTTCAAATCTCTATGAACATACTCTAGATCATGGAGCTCATTCACACCCTTAGTCATATCTGTGAGTATCTCATTCAAATCATCAGGATATCTATTATGGTAGAGATACTCTCTTAGAATCATTCAAAACTTCTTGAGTCTCAAAGCAATAAAACCATGACCAAGTATAACTCCGTCGAGCTTAGCTAAGTTCTTGCATTATCTTTTCTAAGCCTCTCTCAGTACTATGTATTCATTTGCACACTCATTTTAATATTGCTCGTTCTTAATGAGATACTTGAATGGATATACCTTGTATGCGAATTCATCAACAACTATATGTTTTACCTTGTTAGGTATGTCAATATTCAAATAGTTCTCAATACAGCTGCTTATGTCGACTGCATTTAATGCAGGTATATACATTGCTCTCTCTTTAAAAGCATGCAATATACATACCATTTGCTGGTTGGTTCATTGACTCAAACCGCTTCTATCTCTTAAGTCTCTCCTACTGCTCTATTTGTGAATCAAGAGAGTTATTTTTTCTTTTAGCAGGTACAAGCTTTTAAGTTTCCTCATCTTTAATCAGAATTCGCTTAAATGATGCTTTTGCATATGTCTCTTTACTTTAGCTGAGTGAGTATAAGACTTCATGCAGGTAGTGCATTAATATCTACCATCTACTTTATGATGCTTGAAGTAGATCTTAGCTCTACCAGAGTGTACCTCTTTGATGTGTCTCTTCAAGCTAGACTCAGTTGAGAAGAAATTTTAGCAGTCTTCACATTAAAATGTTTTAATTTTTCCTATTGGTTGCTGTTCCTTATCTTCCTCAACCAATTCAACTTATGTTTAAACTCCCATCTCAGCACTCAACTTCTTGTTTTAAACTTAAATTTTGAAGACCTCAGCTTCAAACTCTAGAGCTCTTAGCTCTACCTCCTTTTCAATATAAATTACTTCTGGTTTTTTGGAGGAGCCAAAGTTGAGCAATGATTAACCTTTTCCAAGAGAAACTGCCTTACGATTAAAGTTAACCGCCATGTTTAAATTCAAATTTAAATTTCTATTATTAATAAGTAAAAACCTCACTGGCTATACTAACTTTGTATAGGAGCTGGCACTGCAACAACAATGGTTGATTCTTAGGTGTTAGAAATCACATTTATACTTAGTTTATAACTATAAATTTTCTAATTTTATGCTTAATATTTTTAATGTCGGTACCAACTGAGAATAAATTCAGGTTGGTACTGGTACCAATTAGGTTTTGAACATTTTGGAACTTTTCCATCAAAACCTCATTAGTTAAAAACTAGGTACTAATTAAGTTTTGGTACTATTAAATTGGTACCAATTAAATTTAAACGAATTTAGCACCGGTACTAATCAAATTTAAACAAATTTAGTACTAATTTAATGGAACTAAATTGATAAAAATGGAGCTCCATCTCTGAAGTTTGTTACAGCTTCTGCCAACTTTTCCACGTATCCTTACCAGGTTGACCTCCTATAAGATGCCCATATTTAATACTAAGATTTTTAACAGAAGGATCCAGAACTATATATATTAAAATTTGAAATTCAATAACAAGAGAAGGACCAAGGATGGAATCTATAAGTACTGCAATGAAGAGAGTTGAAGCTTAAGAAATGATCTCAAGATTTAGAAGCAAGGAAGATCTCTATCGATACCTCACTTAGCATGGTAAGCATGTGACATATACTTAATCATATACTATAGTGGATTTATTCCTTCCAACGATGGGGTACCAAAATTTCATTCTTAAAGCTATACTCTGCGATGAGAAGAAAGCCTTAAAAAACAGTGAAATAAAGTTGATAAATATACCAAACTACCCAGAGATTTCAGTCACTAATCTCTACGAGGATGCGATGAAAGATGAAGAGTTGGTAGTTTATCTTCCTACCAAGAAACAACTCTAACAACCTTCAAGAAAGGAGCTTCTTCTTTGGAGTTCTTGGCACTTTAAGAGAGAGTTATCTCAGAGAGATCATTAAAGAAGCTCACAAAAACACTACTCTATTTCTCCTGAACATTAAAAGAAGCAAGGCATACTAATAAGCGAGACCTGGCTCGCTGAGCTTAAGAACACCCATTCCTCTCGAGTAAGCTTTGATTCATAACTTTGTAGGGAAACCTGGAACTGGTATATTCCTAATGAAAGAGCATGCGAAGGTTCACAGAGAGAGAAAGTCATAGACTATTTATGAAGTGAGCAAAAGACTTTATAAAGATGTCTAAAAGCTAGAAGAAATGAACATAGATGCAGGAGCTGGCACAAAGAGAAGAAATATGGGTCCAAGCAAGCCTTAAGAAGAGGAGAAGAAAGAGAAGCCAAACCCCTTTATGGGCCAATTTAATATGTGAATATATTCATTCGTTTAAATCTAAAACTTTTATAAACATTCATTCTTCCTTCTCTCGCACAAACTGTTGTCTTATCTACGCTTACTCTCTACAGCTGCTTTGAATCAAGTCTACTGTATCGATAGGCAAGTCATGCATAAGATGATACATCAGCAGCTTCTTGTAGTGAGTCTTGATTTAACTCCAGTAGAATTCTATTCCATTAAATTAAGGACTATAAGGAACGTTATAAACAGGAGTTAAGTTTAGGTCTTCATAAGCTTTCTTAGACTCCTTAGTCTTATGAACTGAAAGGTTATCAGCAAACAGGATGATCTCTTGGTTGCTATACTTCTCTCTGAGCTTATGTAGGAACTCTATATACTACTCTCGCTTAATAGAGCGAGGTGAATCACATAACTCTCTAAGCCTGAATCTTCACTTATACCAGCTAAAATTGCATGGGTAACTACCTCCACTTTTTAGTCATAAACTTCTATATTATCATACTACTTATACCAAGACTTATTAATAAAAGTGTTGAAAGTAAACACAGCTTCATCTGCATGTATGAACTTGATGTTATAATCAATAGCTCTCTGCATTTAATCATATATATAGTTTAAATTATTACTATAAAATGGCACTGTAAAATCAATCACTCTCTTCACTCTGTTGACAGTCTTGAAAGTAATACCATTTCTTCTATAAATGTTGGCTATAGTCTAAGGAGAGATGCGCATATCAGGAAACTTGCGATGAACATTACAGCTCGCTAGTCTAGAGGAAAGTGTGCCCAATACTTTAAAGTCTTAGAGTCACAGAGGTGGTCAATATGGTGCTGTGAGAACTTTTATTTTCTAGCAGGATGCTTTCAAGTACCAGAATTAAAATGCTAAACAGCTAACATGCAGTGATACCTAACAGTAGAGGCACTCTTGTGCAAGAGCTTTGCAATAGCTGCATAATTCAATACTGGTTTGACTTAATCTATATTAATACTCGTACCATACCTAAGCTGAAGCAGTAAATCTAAATATTTCTCATCATAAATCGAGCCTAAATTTCGCTAATTTCTATTTCTCATTTTGTAAATAGACCTAATTTCTCTACTAACCCCAATAAGACCCCAACTATACCCTACAAATCAAAGCACTTATAAACCTCACTAAGGGGTTTTGGGGTTTTGATTGTAAGCTTATTTTTGTGTGAAATATTTGAAAAAATGGCTTTATATACTCACTTTAATTACTAATATTTAAACATTAAACCCCTACATAAACCCTAATAAAACTCTAATAAAGTATGCGTTAATAGTCTACTTTTAGCAATTTAAAACTCAATCAAACTACTGAAAGGGTTTTGGGGTTTTGATTCTGTTTTTGAATTAATAACTCTACTATAAATATTTTGATCAATTATTAATAAATTGAAAGTGACTTAAATTTCCTGAGTCTTGGAAAGATTAAATCTTTACAGCATACTATTGCTTAGTTACTTAATTAGTGAAAATTAAGTTATAAGAATAATTGATTTTACTCTTATAACAATAATAACAAAAGTTAAATTAGTGTTAAATTATAAATGATTATATTTTATCACACTTTATGAAACAGCCAATTAATATATATATATATTAAATATTTTTGACAAAATAGAATAATAAATATATTAAAATGATCAGCATTGTTAAAAATAATTATTAAAATTAATTATTTATTTATATTTACCTATAAATTTAACATGCGCAATATAGTTTGAATTCATACTTATATATGACTTTTTTGTTAACAATTAAAAAATATTTATTAAAAAAATTATTCTTAATTGATAACTATAATAGTAATTATTATTATTGTTTAGTAATAAAAATTTTTACTTTATTTATTAGATTTAAAATTTTTATAATATTTGTTATTATTTTTGAATTTCATGAGAAGTTTGTAAAGTATATCAATTCTAAATTATCATATTAAATTATTAAAATATGATAACAATTACTATTCACACATTTTACTTTTGACCGAATTTTAGTTATTTCATTTTATTCCAATTAAAATTATTTTGATATAAGCATGTAAATTTAATGATTAAAATTGAAATATTTAAGGAATCATTATATAAAAATTTGTTCCTTGAATATAAATCAATAATTCCGCTCTTTCATATTTATAGACTTTAATTTACTAATTTCTTTTAGTTATTTTGCAGGTATTATATTTATCAGTATTTTTGTTCTTAAAATATGTTTTTTAAGGAAATTTATTAATTTCCCAAGCGAAATATAGATACTTGTTAAGAGAATGACTATTTCATATATAAAAATTAAGATTGACATTATTAATTGCTATAAAAAAAAGATGAAGATGATAATGAATACTCTATTCTAGTTGTTTATTTCATCTTATAAGGCTTAGTCTAATTTCCTGTACATAAGGTTTTAAGTCGCATATTTAACTTTATATTATCATGCGTATCTTCAACATAATAATGCTTATCAAGGAAAGAATCAGTCCTTAACCATTGATTATCTTCATAAGAATCAAATTCAACCAATTCATGGAACAAATAATAGAATAGCTATTTTATAGTGTTTGAAAAAATTTTCTTCAAGATTTCATCTTTAAACAGTTTGCACTCTCTTAAAGATAAGTAAGATTTTAAAACTATATAAAAATTTAAGGATCATTTTCTTTCTATATCGTTCTCGAACAAAATCTAGCATAGTCTCTCTGAATTTATTTCACCAAAAAAGTACTCTAGCCAATTGAGTTGTTGAGGAAGTTTTTGTTAGCTCTTTATATTTTTGCTTCATAAACGATTCAATTATTTTAAGCATGATTTATAGCTTTTTCATTTGTATGACATACAAAAGGTGTTCAATTTTAAGTGAGTATTTCAGATAGAAATTGATAAACATTCGATAAGCATGGAGCTCTCCTTTTTATATTTGTAAAATAAGTGAAACTTTCTTTTGCTGACTCAAATATTTATTAAGCATTACATAGAAACCAATGTAGAACACTAATATTATCATTGTAAAAGCGAGAATAATTAAGGCTTTTTTAATTATTAAATTTTGGTAAATTTTTATCAGTTAAGCTTTTTGTTAATCTTCTTCTTCATTAAATTATTGAGCTATTCAAATTTAAATCTCGTCAGTCGAAATGATTTCTTATAATTAAATATAAATACTTGCTATATAAACTACAATAAAAGACTTTATCGGCAGTCTAAGTTACATTGTTTTAATTGTTAGACATGTTGAATTTTGATTTAAGTTTGCAAATGTTTTGTGCTGTTAAACCTTTAAACGTATAACGGAAAAGTTAAGAAAATAGTGTAAGTCTTATAAATATTTAACTAAATCTTTTTAAAAATAA
>ARYC01011403.1:0-19715 GCA_000711775.1 Oxytricha trifallax
ATTATTTATATTTTCATAAAATATTCTAAAAATGGTCAAAACATCAAAGTAACTTATTAAAACGTGCTAATTAGGTCTAAGTGAGCTTTTCGAGAAATCTATTCCAAGCTCAATCATATAAACATTCCACATTAACATCATATAAAATTATAGATTTTAGTTAAATATTTATAATTATTTTTCTATAATAAATAAATAAGTTCTTGTTATTTTATTAATTTAATTAATTATAATGCCTTACTGATTTAAAGGCATAAAGATATTTAAAATTATGTTTTCAAATAGATTATTATACCTCAAAAACTGTATTGTAAACCATTATGACAGTTAATTGTTATATAATTAATTAAATTAATAAAATAACAAGAACTTATTTATTTATTATAGAAAAATAATTATATATATTTAACTAAAATCTATAATTTTATATGATGCTAATGTGGAATGTCTATATGATCTGGGTTTCAATAGATTTCTCGAAAAGGTCACTTAGACCTAATTAGCACGTTATAACATGTTACTTTGATGTTTTAACCATTTTTAGAATAATTTATGAAAATATAAATAATTATTTTAGCGGCCCCCCTCAGGGGGCCATTACCCAAAATAATTTATAAATAAATGTTATTTTTAGTGTTTATGTGAACACGAAGACGCTTATAAGACGATGAGGAAGACCAAAATGATCAAAATGATCATTTGAAACTACTTGCCAATACAACTATACTTGTTTGGCCTAACTATATGCTATAGACGCCCCACCTTGTAAAAAATCTAAGTTTAAAGTTAAAAGATGTTATTTCTTCATATATTGATGCTTGAAGAAAATAAAGGGCAATAAATATCTTATATAGCAACACCATATATAATTTATAAAATATAAATTATCAATAAATTCTCAATAAAGTTAATAAAGGGGGGAGTTTCCTTGTCAATATTTTATTAAATTTTCTTAGGAAAGCTTCCTCATCTATAAAATTTAATATATTTTTAAAAATTCTTTCCGCTCTCAAATTTTTATTTCTAACATCTTGAAATGATATTTAAAACAAATTCTTTCAAAATTTGTTTAATTTAAAAATAAGTCTTTTATTTTGAAAACAAATTAATTTATCTATATAATTATTAATCTTTATTCGAATACCATATTGTTAAATTCTATTGTAATTCTATATAAATTTATCTTTATTTATTTGTACTTACACACATAAATAACAATGAACAGAACACATAATTATACTTTGCTCTTAGAAGCTACATAAATTATCCGTATTACTTTTTTGTGATAAATCATGTAAATTTGCATTATTGCTGGCCATGATACTTCCCCTCCCTAACATTTTAATACCTTGAGTAGAGAATGCCTTTTTATTAAGATTTCCAAAAAATCTTCAATATTTTTTATTTTCCTTAAATACAACTAATATTATAAATAATGAGAATAAAGATAGATATTATACATTTATGGATTCTTATGATTTTAGATAGTCTCAATAAATTAAAATTTTAATCATGTATTATAAAAATGATTTTGTAGGATTTTTTTAAGAGGTTTTACCTTTTACACTTTAAATTAACTCATATATAATCGTTTTTTATGTTTTTAATAAATTTTATTCTTAATTTATTCAATAAAATTAATGAAAATGGATTAAAGCAATTTAAAATAGCATTTTCTCTTTTAAGTCAGAGTTTTAAATTTCTATAATAGTAGGCATCATAAAAATTCAAACTTTTTGTAAATTCAATTATAACCATATTATTTATTGAAATTGATAATCCTAAGCTAAAAACTAAATAATTTTTACTTTTATTAATTATGATTTTCATCGTCTAGGTGATTAACTTTTAAGTTATATTCCAGAAATAAATAGAATACAATTCAATTGACAAGGATCTCTAGGCTTCGAAGTAAATATATAAATTTAAATTTGTTTATATATTTTTAAATACAACAATTTTAATCAAAAAATCTAGAGCAATTTTAGAATTTTACAGAATATAAAAAATAATCTGCTGAAATAGCAATTCTTGAAGAAAATTATCCTTAAAAGTATAAAAAGAGAATTTATTAGATTAAGTTATTAATTATATATATATAATTTAGAATTTTAGGTAATTGTGATATAGAATCAAAAACACGAATAAAAGATTATACTTATGTTATCGGTTAATTTTATATAAATTTAAATGGTTCCCCAACACTGGTTATAACTTTAAAATTAATTAATTTATTTTACTTTCGAATTAAAACCAAAATCTGTAGAATAAAATTTAATTGTCTTAATGTGCCTATAATTAAGTAAACCAGTATTTATTAAACTCTTAATAAATTTACTAATCTTATAACTAAATTAAAAATATAATTAACTAACTTAAAGTAATTAATATGATTAATAATTGTTCTTACCGACGACCCCATCCCCACATAAATACCACATTTATATGAAAAAATATATCCCAAGAGTCTAAATCGATTTTCTAATTGACATCTTGATCACATATAATATTTTATTATATAAATATTAATTGTTTTATTCTTATTGTTTTTAAACACTTTTAAATTATATTATATTATAAAATAATTAATATTTATATAATAAAATATTATATGTGATCAAGATGTCAATTAGAAAATCGATTTAGACTCTTGGGATATATTTTTTCATATAAATGTGGTATTTATGTGGGGATGGGGTAGTCGGTAAGAGCAATTAATAACTATGAGTATATATTATATAATTTATTAGTTTTAAACCTTATACATTAGAAGATTTAACATGCCCAGAGTTAGAATATGAAATAATATTGAAGGAATATATTTGACTTGTGGTAATCTATTAAAATGAAATTAATTTTATATTGAAAGCACGGCAGTGATTGAACTCAAAGTGACTAAAATTAAGAATGAATCGATTTTACTGTAGATCTCGTAAATTTATCTGGACTATACTATTGGCAATATTCCTGAATCATCACAGGAAACCATATACTTTGATTTTGAATTAACTCTTAAAACCAATAAATAGGTTTTTCTTTCTTAAGAGAAGAGATAAATTCATTATAGAAATTACAACAATTTTCTAATTTTTAAGGCGATATCCTGAAAGTATATTGTTAATAGGGTATGGAGACATTTTCCAAAAAATAACAGAAGCTAATTAATAATTAATTAAATGTAATTTAAATTTATATTCAAAATTCGAATGTACTCCTACAATGATGTCCAATAAAACAATGAATATAAAAAACATTTTTGCATTTATTTTATGCTATTAAATCATCAAATAATATATAATTATATAATTTACCTTTAAATTATATAATTTATTTATATATATTTTTTGACAGTTTATCATGCTACGAAGCTCAGTTAACCTTTTTTAACAAAATCACAGTATATGTATAACGGTGACAGATGAAGACCTAATTGGAAATCATCAATTTAGTTTTAAACTTATTTATTAAATATTCTTTTAAATTGAGATTGCAATCAAAGGGGCGTGAAAGAAATGATGAAATAGATTTTCTCTTAACAGTTAAATCATTTGATCCTTGTGAAAATCATGTAATAAGTATTCCGTTATAAATTTAATCACCTCAAACTTAATTAGTATATTATATTATAAATTTAAATAAATGATTAAACTTACTTCCTCAACTCAGGTGAAAAATTAATTAAGATTGAAGACATGGTTTACAATATATATCCATCTATTTGTCCACCAATTGAATACAAAATAAAAATATAATATACAGCTTGCTACGAGATAATAATTTACCGGTGGATCAAGTATTTTCTCTTTATATTCCCCCTAATGATTAAAGCATGCGATATATTCGAGTATACAACTTTAATAATATTTAAAAAATACTAATTAAACAATATGGAATATATAAATGAATAATAATATATAGATTTTCTAATAAAGAGAAATTTAAAAATAAAAATTTCGAAACAAGTAAAAAATTATATCGATTTTATTTATATTTTTAATAATTTTGTCATTCTACATTAACAATTTAATTTAATAAAAAATAATATTGGCAACAACATTTTATTTTTTTTAATTATTGTTATATTTACCAAAAAATTTCCATAAATTTTTATTTATACACTAAAAGATATAAATGCTACTATATAGAAAGAAAATCATAACATTAATTACAATCATAAAATTAAAAGAGATTCAAAAATCTCTTTTAAATACAAAACAACATGAATTTACCTACTAATTATAGATTATTATTTTATTATTCCCAGTTATTAAATTATTTCCCTAAACTATATACAGTAATGATATATTAGATTAACGCTACCTCAGACAAAGTCATATGGTAGACTATAAAGTGAAAATAATTGGTAAAACCCAAGGATACAATATAGAAAATTCATATTAAGTGACTTTCAATTTCTAGCTTGATTGTAAATATGATAGCTTTTCTACTAATCAAGGTCTAATTAGTTCTAGATATTTGGGGTAAAATACTTATACTTTTTTCAAAATAACTAAACATTCAAAATCATTAAAATATAGATTACAAAGGGAAGAATAAATTCTTGTTTATTAAAAAATTAAAAAATCACATTGATACAATTATACTAAATTTCTTTTTATTATAATTTTGTTCTTAATTCAAGAGAATTAAGATATAAAAATATATCCCATTTTATAAATCTAATATGAATTAAAGAATTAAGTAAAATATTCAGTTTAATTAGGAAATTTTTATATTTTCATTGATAATTATCATATTCATTTGTTTGCATACTAATACATAATATCTTAGAATAAAATATATAATACATATTTTATTTTTTAAATTATAAATTTAATCGTAATAAAAATCCATCAATATTATTCTCTAAATTGTCAAACAATTTTTGAATAATAGTAAGTTTAAATTATTTAGAATGCAAATACCCTTCCTTTATATTAAATATACTCAGGTCAATTAATCTTCTCTTATCTCAACTACATTTAATTTTAAATAATAAATATATATGTTATCCAAAAATATTTTATAAAATTATTAATCGTTATTAGCATTCAAAGAAGCTTGCATTAATAAACTTTAAAATAATTATTGACAATAATAATTCAAAAATATATAATTTAGTTTACTTTAAGCTATGAGTGGTTAAATTAAGAATTAGGTCCTCCCATAATATAAAAATAAAATCATTTTGTTAAATATTGAAAATTACATAATAAATACTTAATTTAATATTAATTTCATAGTTGAATTTAAGTCAACAGGATCCATAATAATTGATTCTAACTCTCCAATTGATTAATAAACTATAATAATTAAATAAATTACTGAGATAGAAAAAGTTTAATAAATCAATTATAGTTTTAAAATTTTGATAAGATTAAGTAAATTAACATTACTTTTATTTATTTTTTATCCATTATAATATAAATTAATGATGTAGGTCCCCATACCCTCTAAATAAGAGCTAAACTTGCAAACTCTGTCTCTCAAGCATCAATTGATTTTGACCATTCTTTAGCTGTAAGTTGTGATTGTGCTTGTGATGAAATCAACGTAAATACTTACAATCGAAATCATAAATTATCTATTAAAATATTTTTAATATATTTGATTAGATCAAGGCATTTTTGATATACAGAACTTAATTTTGAAAAATATATATTTATACTTTTAACCCAAACAAAACCCACAGGCTTTAAGATTTAGTGTGGTCATATACCTAGACATAAGACTGTGTCATTATAATTCAACATTAATTTATAATTTAATAATAATACTTTTTTATATTTATAACGTACAGTTTTGGAATTTAGATACAAAAGAATTACTTAGAAATGACATGATCTATCATGATTACGATTAAAAGACAGTTATCTTATCTATGTCATAATTATGGGGTCCGTATACTTACAACATCAAAATTATTTATTGAGTTTTATTATATAAAAAATGGAATTATTAATTATTATTGAATTTTCATTAAATTCTGTGGCATTTCAAATATGTAAAATTAAAAACTCTAGATTTCTAAATAGTAATAACAGATTCATGTTCATAAGCTAAGATAACTTCAACTCAGTTGTCTAATCTTGAGTATTATACTTCTGGGATAATGATCCCCATAAGCCGATAAAAAATTTTCATTATTTTTTATATTCTAAAAACACTAAAACATAAAAATAATTTTAGAAATCTAATAAATATATATCTAATGACGTTTCCAACAATACCTTTGTTCTAGCTTTCCAATTATATTCAAAGTTTGTACAAACTTAAAGTTATTTTTTTTCCTATATTCTATCTATAAAAATGTCACATTTAGATTAACATCTGAGCATAAGATTGTTTTTTAAAAGTAAACTGTAAAAAAAAATAAAATAATACATATATATAATATGTATATATATATATATGAATTTAATACAATTGTTAAATTTAGAATTTTAATTTTAAATTTATTTATTTTTAAGGTACTACGATATAAATATAATCTAAAATATTAATTTTTTGGAAAAGTCATTATAAATACATTTATAGAATTTCTAGAGTTTTTTCAATGTTTTTTAAAATTATTAACTTTTAAAATAAAAATTATTTAAAAAATGATCTCGATCCCAAGACCCTACTTCAGATAATCCAAAAACAATCAATTTTCAAAGCTTTTTAGTTGATCCTTTAAATTAAATCATAAATAATAAAATACAATTTAAATTTAATTAAAAATAAAACTTCTTATTGTGCTATTGTATCTTATCAAATTCTTAATTAATAAGACCTTACAAGTCCAACATTTGCTTCTGTTATGATTTAAGATCTTTAAATAATAATATCAACTACAGATGTCGCTCTTACAGGAGTTCACTAATTAGTACTAAGAGGATAAACTGATTACATTTAATTTATTTAAATATTTTAAGCATAATAAAATAGCTTGTGATAAACAAAATCATATTATTAATTTTCATATTAATTAAATTAAAATGATATTTATTAATATTACACTTCAGCTGATTCTTTATTTGAATTAACCATAGGAATAGGTTGCAAAGATAATAAGTTAAATGCTTCACAAGCTTTATCTCAATAGTCGTATGATTACTAAATTTAATCAGGATAACTTAAAATTCCTTTTGAAAAATATAAATAATTTCCTTGTTTTATATTTTGAAGAATTTACCTAATTAGCAGATGATGATAATTGTGGCCCAATAACTTATAATCTTCTCAATTTAAAAAAATATTTTATTATATATTTTCATATCTCACTTTTAAAAACCAAGATGCTAATAATTATCAAACCATATATTTTGATGGTTTAAATCGATAAATCAAAGTGGAGACTTCATATAAAATCAATATATTTCACTAGAAATGATTTTTATAAATTTGATATTAATAATTATACTAGACTAATAATTTAGCTATGAAAAATAAGACGTTCAAATTCTATATCCATGGTTCAATAGGTTCTCCAAAAGTAGCAGAGGCATAGATTGAGATTATTTTAATTAAAATAGTCAACTATTAATAATAGTATCTTACAATAAATTGTTAAGATAGCCATAAGATACAAATATGATTGTTATGTCTCTGAAGTAAAGCCAAATCCAAAAGATATCAGAACTGAGAGTATCATCTACAAAATTGGATTTAATAAACAAGTATTAAATTGTGTTTTTACTATTATATTATTTATAACATATTGGAAGTGGTGAAATGGGAATATATTTTTCGAATTTTATTCTATATCAAGATTGTTAATCTTATTAGGGTAAATACAAAATAAATGCTGATAATGCTTTGGCTGAGACATTAGACTTAAGCTAAATACATAATTCCTTGATAATGGGTAGAGTCAAATTAAAATATAATTTTTTAATTGAATGGATTTTATTAGAAATATCACACAAATTGTCTTAAACTAAATAAAAATTATTTAATTTTTAATGCCTAAATAATTATCTATACAAATAACAAAAAGCTAGGGTTCAATCCTCTTCACAAATTGAATATCACTCTTGATGTTTAAAATTAAATATTTACATATTTATAATATTTATATAATCCTAACGAAACTTTGCCTTTACAAGGATTACTTGAAATCCCAATTAAATTCGTTGCAGTAAATAATGGACCTCCTTCTTTTGTTAGCCCGCTGCCAAATATATACGTGGCACAATGGACAAGCTTGGATTACGAGTTTCCTGACACTTAAGATTTTGATAACGATGAGATTATTTTGTTTGATATTTAACTTAACCATAATTAATTAAATATATTAAATGGACCAAGTAGCCCCATTTGTAAAGGGGCAATATCCAAAGTTCAGAATAAGTCCAACAAATTTAACTTTAACAGGGGAATATAAAATAAAGTTGACGTTAGCAGATGACAATCCATCATAACTTTTTAAAAAATACGAACTCAAAATTTTTGTGACAAAGACTGAAACTAAAATAGAGTATGACACAGATATATTCATTACTGATAAAAATCTATAAGTTATTATTGTAGGAACACACATTTTAATTTAAAAAAGGAAAATTAGTAAATAAATTATAATAGTTAGTGACAGTTAACTTTGTCGAAATCAAGGCAACTTGATACTACTTTGATTGGGAATTCAAAATTAGCTAGACTTTACTATTGGCGGTACTATTTATTAGCTTCCTTGAAGAGAGATAAATTGATATTATTTTGGCATTAAAATTAACTAAACAAATCACTCAATATTAAAGCCGATTTATCTCGCTCCATGGAGTAAATATATTAGTTAAGCTAATTTTTAATTCCCTATCAAACAGGTACCATTTTATATAGGTTTGAAAAACGGTTTTATTTATTTATTTATAAAATTTAATTTTCTCTCCCAAAACTAATATATTTCTACAAATAATAAGTAAATTAGATTTATGAAAATCTTATCTCAACTGACTTAAAAGCTAAAATAAAATAAATTGATATGCAAGGAAAAGCTAAAATTTAATTCAATAAAGAAATTAAGGTCCCTTAAAACTATTGGAAATTTGATGATAAAGTTATTATAATTTTTTTCATCAGATATTTTTTAGAATTAGAAATATTTAATTTTTATATAGTTTTACAAATTCAAATTTTAGATTATGAAGATTCTTTAAAGATAGATCTTTAATTTACATGGGAAGTAATTGATTTTAACATTAATATTAGCTATAGCTTATTAATTTGTAATTATAAATTAAATTAATTTTTTTATTCTATAATTATTATAAAACAAATAAAATATTTCCTTCATAATTATGCATTATTGACCCCAAAAAAAGAGGAAATAAATCAATAATAATTAATTAAATTTAGGGAATCCTAAAAATAATCCATATTAAATATCTAGAAATTTTATAAATATCAGTTATGAAATTTCTTATTTGATAAACCTATATGAAATTAATAGCATTCTAAAAATAAATTAAAGTTTTATTTATAACTTAAACAGTGGTTATAGTAAATGCTTATGTTATAATTCTTAATTTTCTTAGCAGTAAATAATCTGAAGAATTTATATTTAAAATAACTATAAATTATTGTGTTAAATTATTTTATTCGATATATGCAGATTCAAAACATTTGACAATTATTTAACCTATGTTTTAAATATCAAAATTCTTTAATAATATTTGAAATTGGGTATATAAACTATAAAGGATATTTTTTATAGTTCTCTAACATTTAAATATATAGCTCATTACATAAAAACAAATATTTGCATAAGTCTTTTAAAATATCGATCATAAATCTTTGATAATTAAAAATTGTTATAAATTCCAAATCAACGTAATAAAATAATATGTTATTTAATTCAATTAAAAATGGATTAATATTTTAGGTGAAGAACGCAGAACCTCTCTAATTGTCAGACACTTATTCTTTTATTTATATTATTGTTAAAATACATTTGAAATGGAAATTTTTGAGGAATGCAATAAAAGATTTGAAATTAATAATTATAACTGGCACTAATTTGTGAATCTTGTAATTGTAATTTGATTCAGTACACTTTTAATATTAAATCAAATTTAAATTATTAATTATGACCAAATCGTATAAATTGTACAATGTACAGTCCTTAGAAATATGTTTTTAAAATATTAAGGCGTACCTAATTTCTGTACAAATTGTACAATGTACAGTTTTGAGATATTAGTTTTTTTAAAAGCATAATGTACAGAATGAAGTTTTATAGATTAGTAAATATGTAATTGTTAATTAAAAACTTAAAATATGAATGTTTAAATGAGTGGAGGATATTTCGTTAAAACACATCTTCCTCTCAGATTCTCAATAATAAGATTACTCAATAAATGGAAAAAATGAATTAGCAATTAGGTGAGAGGGCCAACGAACGCCATTAATTTGTGCTTGAGATCGATTCAGATTAGGCAAAGGATACCCATACACGAGTAGTAGAAGAGATGTCCAAAGCTACAACAAGATTCAGCCATGCTCTGATCATTTAATCAACTGCCGAGAAGAAGATAAGACAATATCTCACAATTCACTTGAAGCAGGATGGTCTGGGCCTTACCAAGAACTACTTTAGCAAGTAGGAATACCTCGGACATTAGAAACTAACCAGCCTCCAGTTATCCTTCTCAGTTGTTGGCAAAGTATAAATCAGAAAGCTATTTGCTAATTACGATCAACTTACTCTTTAGTGTGGAGACGCTGAGCATTTTCGGGCATTTATTGATTTCTCAAAATTACAGGCACGAAATCAGGAGACCAGATAATCAGCTGCAAGAACATCTTCAAAGTCATAAGGCAGGATCTCTAGTACATTTAAGGAGCTATACAGGACTCAGCAAATAAACTCAGTTGCAGGAATGTACGAAAAGTATTAAGACGATTCTGAAATGTGCGAAAAGATTGTTAGAAACCATAAGACCCTCGCCACTTATCAAACCTTTGAACAGTAGATAATTTCAAAGCCAACTCCAAAATAAACAAAGTTCCAATCACTAGTTACCTTTCTCCAACGTGCAGATACGCAATCACCGCATTTACAAAGACTAGATCAAAACCTCCTGAAAGAAATGATGTACTACGACATCGTGGACAAGCTCTACCGAGTAATCTTCCGAAAATGCCAAGATAAAATAAATGTGGTGTGGCTCTATGGACATCCAAACACTGGGAAGACAACGATTGCGAAGTACCTTAGAAAGATCTTTATCACCGAGGACTTTAGGATACTTAATCGCAACTTTTGCGTGGACCCTAGCAAATAAACATCAGAACCGTAGATCGTGATCATGGACGAAATCAAGAGGGACCTATTTCACGACACAGAGAAGATAGACGACTTGAAGTGATTTTTCGAAGGTGAGGGGTATCCAGTAAATCTCAAGTACAAGAGCCCCATTGTGAGATTTGAGAAGTGCCAGGTGATAGCAATATCTAACCAGCTCCCATTTGACAGAATGAATGAGCTTGACCAAAAGTCATTCGAGGCAAGGATGATGAAGGCCGAGTTCACAGGCTCAATGCAGAGACAGGATGAGAAGTTCCCTTTCAATGAGGTCGAGCTGGCCATCTACTTTTAATAACGACTGATCGAGGACGGGGACGAAGACTTGCTGGTGGACGAGCCAACCGTTGCAGAAAACACTTATGTGGAGGAAGAAAATGCCAAGCCAAAGAGATTATGATGATTGAATAAGTACCACCATTTTACACGCGTATGTAATTATTAATAATCGTAAATAATAATAACTTATCTCAATCAATAAAACTTCATTCTGTACATTATGCTTTTAAAAAAAACTAATATCTCAAAACTGTACATTGTACAATTTGTACAGAAATTAGGTACGCCTTAATATTTTAAAAACATATTTCTAAGGACTGTACATTGTACAATTTATACGATTTGGTCATAATTAATAATTTAAATTTGATTTAATATTAAAAGTGTACTGAATCAAATTACAATTACAAGATTCACAAATTAGTGCCAGTTATAATTATTAATTTCAAATCTTTTATTGCATTCCTCAAAAATTTCCATTTCAAATGTATTTTAACAATAGTAAGTATTCATTTAGTTAAACTTGAACATTAAATTACAGATGTACAATACTTAAGATTTACTTAAGATTGAAAATTTCAGCTCCAAATAAGCAGTTTTGAAATTAGGATTGCTGAAATGCGAAGGAATATATATTTAAGATATTTCTCATAAAACAGGAAAATACACATTATACTAACAAACTATTCAAACTCATAATGATAGGATTCTTCGTAGAATCAGAAATGATTTGAGAAATATATAAATAAATCTAAAAGTGCAAAGTAAATAGTATAATTTTTACAAATGACCTTTTGTCAATTTATGTCTTTATTTATTTTACTTTTTGTAAATTAGATTAAGTTTAGCTTTAATAAATTAAAATATATGCCGTATTTTGTATTTCTGTTTAAACAAATTCCCAATCTTTTGTATTTTATCAATATTTCATTTTTCTGAAATAAGTGCAAACTAAATAAAAATATTTTTAAAAATATATTTAAATATATCTTTTTTTAATTTCAAAAATTTACCTTTTCAATCAAATATTTGCACTTTTAAGTGTTTTTCAGTTTCATTGCAATTTATGAAATATATAAGTTAAAATATTTTTATTATATTTTTATTGTTTCCTATATTTGGTTTGTTGATTTAGTAATTTCTTAGTAACTATGGAAATCTGTGTATTTGATTTTAATTGTTTAATCAAAATCAAGTATATTTTACATATACTATGACAGTTTAATTGACATTTAAGGATCCAAGTAAAATCTCTGCTTCTGTAAATAAAATTTAAGTTTATTCCGATTATAGGAAAGAGATAATTTAAAAATATTTATAAAATATAATCTTAATTAAATATTTTTATTTTACATCATATAATTTGAAGGTGAAATTCTTGGCTAATGGATATTTTGTGGAAAGATCTTCAGGTCTCTATATTGAACAAAATCATATGATTAAAAAATAAATTCCAAAATAGTTAAAATCAGACGGTATTTATATTTTAAACTTTATAATAATTAATAGGGGCCACAGCATTTCTGCTGAATTCAGGATCTTCTGGAGCTATATCTCTAAATTCATTGTTTTATTCAACTCTATTGAGGAGTATGATAAAAATCTTGTTTTTAGAATTTTTTTTGAATTCCATATGCATAAATTTCTATAAAAATAATTAAAATTAAAAAAAATAGGGCTTAAATTATTTTGGAGTTCTTATCATTTTTTCCTTTCCTCATTATAAATTCACACAATTAATATAATTTCATTTTTTTCAAGTTAATTGGAATTTAATTGATTTGGACTCTATTATTTTTATTCAATAGTTTATATGAGAATAAAAGACAAATCAAATATTATTTTATTCTGGTAATATAAATTTAAAAATATTATTGTTTAAGTTTTTCTAAAAATTGCATAAATAAATCTGAACAACAATTTTTTAGTAGTCAATATACAAACTTTGTTTTTTTGTATAAATCTATAAAATAAAAGTAATGATGTTAAGAATAAATACATTTGGACTTAAAAAATTTGACATAATACTATCTATTTAAAAGAAAGTGTACGAAAGAAATTTATAAGAATGAACTTCTATTATAGGAAGGAAGTCCTTATCTATTTATTAACTTGCTATTGTAAACACTATTTTTTAACAAAGTTTTTAACTTTTAGATCAGTTTCGTTTTAATTTTTATGGAGTTTAATAAATGTGGTTTAGTTGCTTGTTCATATACCGCTGATTAACTTTGATTTTCCATCCAACACAATAAACCTCAAATTAATTGCTATATTATTTTAATAATTCATGTACACTTAGTCTAAATCATAATTTAAAAAATATTTAATAATATAATATATGACCTTTATTTCTGTTGATAAATTTCTTAATTAAATTACTTAAAAATTTTATTGATATAAATTTTGAGAAATATATAATTCCTTCAATTTTTATACAAAGAACCCTTAAAATATAAAAATAAAATCATATTTAAAAAGTAAATTGTTTGTGCAGAGTATAATATATTGCAATTAAATAAAGATAAATAATGAATAATTCTAATTAAATTCACATATTAAATTGTTAAAGTAAAAATAAAAAATCTATTAAGAATCTGACAAAAATTAGGTTAAAAATAAAAGATTATATATTTATGGCCTTAACTCAAAAGATTTGAGATTTTAAATACTTTTTTACAGTTTAATGATTGATATGTCATAATTTGATATATTACCTACACAAGATCTTGAAAATTGAATCTTTAGTTTTTCAGATTCAGAATCTTTATAAAACTTTGAGCTTTTGGATATCTTTTGAAAAAAAAATTGCTAATAATTTCCAAAATTTAACTTTATTAAGCTATACTACAACTAACTCAATTGCCAACTTGGGGAGTATATTTATTTACTTTTTGGTATTGGTTTCTTCAATCATTTTTTGCCTTTTTCTCAAAATTATTAGCTCTTAGATAACAATGTAAATATATTTTGTAACAAGTTGTACAGATTTAAAAAGATCTACATTCGTTTATATGAGAGAATATTTACAAATTATTATAAAAAATAAATATTACTTTTTATTTGAATATTTTTCAACACAATAATCAGAATGCTACTAGAGTGTTATTTAGAATTGAATCTTAATTCATTACTAAACTTCTTTGACGTAAACTATTCATATTAATCATAATTTTAGCTATAATTTGAAACGAAGAGCGATTATTTTTCATCACTATTCGCCATTTTAATGACATTTACCACAATACTTTATCCATTTCTTATTTGGATGCTATTGACAATTATATATAATTATTATTTTTGACACACAACAAAAGACTCTTAAAACGCAATTCTATCAGCAAATAAATTGATCAACTTTATAAAAATCTTAAATTGAATGGTCCTAATGTCAGATCAAATCTGCTGTACTATGTTATATATGCCAGTAGAAGATTGCTTTTTAATCTATCATCAATTTTACTCTACGACTATCCTACATTTTAGTTGCAGCTTTTTATGATTCAAAATTTATTCATAATAATTTACCTACTTAATTTCAAACCATTCAATACTAAGATTTAAAATGTGATGGAAGTCTTAAATGAAATTGGAATTTTAATTGCTAGTTATCATGTGATAATTTTCTCATAATTTGTTTCTAACTCAGACTTGTAATATAGTATAGGCTGGATACTTATAGGCTTTGCAATGCTAAACATTCTAGGAAATATCTTACTTATGATGTTTATGTATTATTAAATTAGATTAATATAGGTTTATAAGCTTAAAAAATAAGCATAATAAAGAGATACATACTGTTCAAGCCTTTTGATGATATAGAGGAAGTGTTATGTTTATTATAAAAGAAACTACTCTGTGGGGCTTAATCTACTTTCATATTTCTGATGTGGGCTAATTATTGCATTAAGGATTTCCCACTATTTGATAAACTTGCCTAGCTTTAGTGTCCTACTGTCCAAGAAGTTAAAAAAAAGATCAGAAGTTAAATTAACAATAAGTTTATCTCCAACATCAAGTCAGGCCACTAAAGTTTTTGTGGCGAAAAAACAGGACCTATACTTCAAGCATCCATGAAATGGTAAGAAATTTTACCATTCCTCTAATAAAAATATAACTTTGCTATATTTTTTAGCCTACTCGAAATATTTTTCTCACGTCATATAAGAACCTGTGGAAGTTTTTTTCATTACTGCCATTTCAACTCATTTTAATAAGTCAAGGCTAAATGATGGTTCGAGTATAGTATTTATTGTGAGTTTTAATTTATTTTTTTAATAAAAAATCATTACACCGAGATGTTCATGTCTTTGGGAGAGCTAAAAGAGGGCTATCAAAAGTTCAAACATAAGTTTTGCATAAAAAATCCTGTAGAAATTAAAACTTAAGATAAGTATGAATAATTTAACCAGAAAGATATAAAAATACTTTTTTTTAATAATATTTCCCGAACATTTAGCTAAAACTTTGAAACAGAAATTTATTCTCATTCTTCAAATTCGTAAATTAATTTTAAGTCACAATAAAAAAGAAAACAAAAAAAAGCATAAATTATTAAAAGCAGTATTGACAATGATGATATAATTGGTCCAGTGGTATTTGAAGAAAAGAAGCATGTAATTGAAAATTTTTACATAAATCCATAATATTAGCAAAAAAGTGCAGTACTTATAGAAGACAGAAGTTCAACTTCAAATGGATGGGGAATAGTTTAAGATAAAAAATAATATAACTAGAATTTTAATCCTCTATGAACGTAGAGCTCGTTTAACTTATAAGATGCATCAAAATAAAGAATTTGAGTACCTTAAAAATATCGAATTTCTGAAAAGTAAGAAACTAAAACAAAAAAAACTAAACGATAAAATGTATTAAAAATAATAAACTAAGATAAAATACAATTTAAGAGTTTAGTTTGCACAGAAAAAAATCATTTGTATGATAATAATTATTGAATTATATTTGTCATATATTTGAGAAAATGTTAATTTTAAATATCAAACTAATCAATATGATTAGAAAATAAAATTACATCAATAAATTGTTTTTTTAAATAATACAAAAATTATTTAAATAACTTATAATAATATTTTAGAAACTCAAAATTATAATTTCAAGAGCATCTTTAAGTTCTTATTAATACAGGAAAAGAAAATATTTAGAATAAAATATTTCTATATCAACTATTGATTTTTATTTTTTATATTAAAAATTATATTAATTCGGGAGAGGGAAATCTCCCTTAATTAAACATTTAAATTTGAAATAAATGCCCAAATTTTTTTTTAAAAAAAAAAAACATAAAAATCACTTCTTTAATTTCGCCACCTCTACATTTCTTTAATTTTATTTACTTTTTAAGATTTACAACTATTACTTGTCTTATTAACTATTTATAAATAGTAATTAATTTAATCTTCATGAAAATGAACACATTCAAATCTTTATAAATATAAGACATTTAATTGATTTTTAAGTGAGTAAAAATTTAATTAATAAAAATTAGATATTTTTATGAATGGGGTAGGAAACACATTCTTAGGGGGTATATGACAAAGCGGGGCAGGAAACTCCCCCTTATTAATTCAATTTAATAAAATCTATTATGATGATGATAAATAACTTAAGGCAAGGGGAATTGAAAAACTAGAAATAAAGCTCTCTAGTATAAAATATGTAATTCTTAAAGCTATTGTTTTTACTGTAGTTATTATTGAATAAGCGTATATTAGTTAGTTAGTTCTAGTGATTATAATTTCTGAATAAATTATCAATATCTCTAGAGTCTTCTGATCAATTGTGTTCCTCATCAAGGGGAGTGAAATTGGCCGTTTGGACCTATTTCCCTCTCAAAGCGTACTCCTTTGGGTCTTATCCCGTGTCAATTCTTCCCACGTCTTGACTTGCCTATCTGGACCTCGAATCAGCCTGAGCGCAGTAAAATCAGGGGTGGTCCCGGGGCAAATCTCTTGCCTGAACCAGTAACGGTGCCAACCACTGGGTCCTTTCGTTTTTTCCCCATTTTTTTTCTATTTTTTAAAGAAAGTTAGATTTTTGTTATCGTCAAGAACTGTATTAATGTTTTCAATACAAAGATATTCTTGATCATTTTTAGCAATATCAATAGTAATAATAATTATAATAAAATCTATTGTTTATAAATAATTTACTTTTAAATTGAAGATAAATAAAAAATATTCATTATTAAATAATAAATTTAATACAACATTAAATATTAAGCTTAAATATTGCATATATTTATTGTAATTTAAAATTTCACTAAAAAAATATTGATAGATAATGTATATTTTATATAGATTTTTAAATTTTACATAATTTTATAAACAAATCGATTTAGTTAAATTGCAAAAACATTTTATTAAAATATATCTATATTATTTTTTAAAAATATAACTTGGGATAAAAATAATTTGTAAAACCAAAACCTCTATAATTTATGTTAATAAAAGTAGGTAAAAATTTAGAGAAAATATAATAAATAAAAATCCTTTTAGCAAAAAAGAAACCTCTCACACTCTCTTGCTATATTTAATGAGACCTAAAAAAATCCATACCAAGGACTTAGGACAGAAAGTAGGTTTACAGTAATTATTACATTTTTAATCTTATTAAATTAATATCATTTTTCGTCAAGAATAACAACTATATGAAAGAGGAAGCGTTATACCAAGAAATAATGCAGCTCTAAATTAAAATGTAATAATGAGAAAATCTGGAGCAGAAGTTTTATCATAAACAAAATTTTAAAATCAGGTGATGTAGGTGCAATTTTTATAAACAAACATCATATACTAAATTATAAAGCTAATTGTAGTCTTGTAAATTGATTGAATCTCTTATAATAAATACTGGGGTAGGTGATGAAAGCATAATTCATCAGTCCAAAGACCATCTGTCAAAAGTAAAAAAAAGCCAAAGATAATAATTGCAAATTATGAATTCAAATTAAGTTGCAGTAAACAATCAAGACACTTTCAATGGCATCATGCAATCTTATATCACAAATATTCTAAGAGTGTTAAGCTATCAAAAAGCTATTTTTACTAATTTACAAATTTAAAATATAAGAGAGGTAACAATCTCACAGAAAGGACGTTGTGTAAATAATTGGATGAAAATATATGGAGGTGGTCTGTGTTAAAGTTTCATAACAAATTGGAAATGCAGTAAGATTAGAAGATAATGATCAGACGGAGACAACACCCTCAACAGGGTTGATGTGCAGATTTTAAAGTAAGTTGGAGACTGAATGTAGAATCTATGGCGTGCCGAACGGTAAGTTATAGCATGCTATTGAATTTCTCTAGAAATAATGTGAATTACACCAAGAGCATTCCACTACACGCATTTGAAAAAAGAACTGGCTACTAGAGCAAAGGGAAGAAGCCCATAGATATTTATAAGTATATTGACTAGGAGATTATCATCATCGTTACAATTACTAATGAAATGTACTGAGAGCACTTGCTCAATAAAACCCCTTCAGTAATTCTTTTTTTATAAAGGGAGAGAGTTATTGCATACTTAAACAAAGTATTTAATATGGTGTAAAAAGGGGTTTATAGTTTAAACATAAGAAATTTGAGTGAGAATATGCGAAGTTTGGGAAAGATTTATGACAGTAAGTATATAGATTAATTGTTTTAGTTGATTTATGGATTTGATGATTATAGAGGTCAACTCACGCCTATTATAAATTCCATGTCACGTCTATAGCAAGGCAGCTCTATGAATCTCCTGCTACTGTTAGATGTCACTATCATTTAGCATGAATTTAAAAAGTTAACATCTTAATTCTAACTCTAAGAGACACTTTAAATTCTAGCAGCATCATATTGACTATCTTATTTTTGACAAGGCTCTAAAATATTCTCACTTAAAGAGCTGTGATGTTCATCATCAATTTCCTAAGCTTCGCATCTCTGCTTAATCCATAGCTATCATATATAAAAAGAATGGATTATCTCACAAGACAGCAAATCGCATGAAGAGAGTGATTGACTTTAGTGTTCCATTTTACAAAACTAATTTAAATTATATATTCGATTAAATGCAAAGGGCTTAAGATCATAATATTAAGTTCATAAATGCTGATGAAGCAGTATTTACATTGAATACCTTTATATCAAGC
>ARYC01011405.1:0-18977 GCA_000711775.1 Oxytricha trifallax
ATCGCAATCGCGAAGCAGCAAGTCAACCAGCGGTTGGGGTCTTACGGCCTCTTGGCTCGAAATCTCTCAACCACCAAGGAATCCACTAAGAGATAGCAATTTTCGATGAGCTTTGTGGCAGCCATCACCAAGGACCAGCTGATCTCTAGTCAAATCATTGGGGGGGCCTTCGAGCTGTGCTGTTTGAGAACTTCCTCTATCACACCTTGCGCCAGCTGCGCACAGACAAAGATCTCGCCCAGAAGAAGATCGTGCTGCTCATGGACAACGCAGTCATTCACAAGTATTCAGGGGTGGTCAGGGGTGCTGGAGACTACTAGGAAGTTCAAGGTCACTGTCCTCTTCAATGCAGAGTATTCACCCTGGCTTAACCCCATCGAGCAGTTGTTCTCCTACATCAAGAGGCACCTCTGATAAGAGCAAGCTGACAGCAAGTAAGATACTATACCTAACTTTTCATAGGATCCACCTGGTGAAGCGACTTTCGCAGATTCTGAAGGCCATGACCTAGACAGACGTCAACAAGCTCTGGGCTTTCAGCGTGAAGCAGTGGTGCAGCACCATCAAGCATGGATTTGTGTGAAGTTGAGCTGGAAGATGATGAGTTAGGGTGTAAGAGCTTTTGAAGTCAACAATACATACTGAAACAGCAGTTCAAATCGTTTAATTGCTTGATTAAAAGCCCCTTATTGCATATCACACTTTTAAGTTTTAATTTTAACTAATCAAACCAAAAATCCAAAAACCTCTCTCATTTTCGCTCATTCAAATCGTCATTTTGGCTCCTCCCTTCACTAAAGCTGCCGAATTTGGTGCTCAAACAGTCGAGCAGCAGGACTTGAAAGTTGCTGAGTTGGGGGTTTTAAAACATGGAGAATACGATAAGGTCCTAAATTTGACGAAACACTCATCAAGCAACGAGTTATTTACCATTTATGGTGATTCCACTCTCGATCATTGAAATTTTGGCTAAGATTTGTATATCAGTCAATGATTTAATGAATCAGATAGAAAAAGTTGCTAATGGTTACTAAACTAGTGAATCAGAATCAAAAATTGTAGTTGCTGCTTTAAAATGAGGAATATCAACTAAAATCTCAATAATTCTGAAACATTCAGCTATAAGTGTTCGAATACAAACGAAATGTAAAGTTGATTAAAATAATATAATAAAAATTATTTGATAAATTCACAATTTCCTTATTTTTTTCATTTTAAAATATTATCTCTTAATACTAATTATATAAATTATAATGATATAATTTGTAAAATGTACTAAAATGATTTTCTATTATGGATTTTTTTAATAGAAATAATTATGTTTTAATCTCATACTTCATAAATTTACCAAAGTGATCAATGGAGGTTATATCGCAAATTACCATTTCAACATCTTTATTATAATGGGTATTATTATAAAAATTGTTTACTTTTTTTTAATTTATTTAATAAATGTTAATAAAATTTAGAGGACCTATTTAATGTTCCCAAATTTATTTGCTTCGAATATAATTGAAAAATATTAATTAAATCACAAAAAATTGCATAATTATATGTCCATGGCAGACTACAATCTATCTTAATTTATAATAAAAAAATGTGTAAAAAATATTAATAATATATTATCGAAGGTCATAAGATCATCATCATCGAGAAATGTTATGTATTCTCCTCGTGCCTTACTTATTCCAAAATTTCGGGTATTCAATTATTTAATATAAAATGGTTGATATTTATCAAATTACAAATATATTTGATTTTTTAGTACATATGATTCCATTTATTAAAAAGTAACAAGTAATTTTAAATTTTATGAATTGCTCCAATTCCATAGTCAGAGTTTAGCTTCCACGTTGTAATTTTCAAAATGAAATAACCAATTTCTCTAAATTATTTTTTTTATATATATTTTATCAAAATATTTAAAGAATAATTCTTGGATCATTAAATTCGCCATTTTGTAACTATTCAAGTACTTACAAAGTTTCCTTATCTGAAGAGCCATTTAAAATTATAAATTATATATGGTATTTTCTTTTATATAATCATTATTAAAATAAGTTTAATATTAACAATTTATTAAATACACAAATAATAAAAATAAGTTGACAATATTCTTGATATTTTAATTAACAAAGGATATAATTTTATACAAAAACTATAAAGATCAATCATAATTATATTTAATAAAAAGTTTTATCAATAAATTTTTATTTTTATTTAATTGTCTACGATCTAAAAAGGAATTTAAAATATAATATCTTACTATGAGCTCCCAGTTTGGATAAGTTTGATTTTTGATGCATAAAATATATATATTAATATATTAATTTTAGGCATTCAATTGATTCTATTAGATATTTGCCTCGATTAAAAGATGGCATCACTACAGACACCATCGTGCTTGAAGTATTCAATCAAAAATAAAATATTTTGTCAAAGATATATTCATTTTTTTGTAAAATTCCAATTTAGGTCCAATATATATGTATTTACTTAACAAAAGTAAAGAAAAGTTATTTTTAATTTTGTTATAAAGGGTACTACACTAATTTCTAAGCTGCTTAAAGAACTAAATGAAAACTCTCTTAATAGAGCAACGATGTTTTAATATATGTGAATTAAAGTATTAAAGGTAAGCACAGCATCGTCAGCATGCATAAACTTAATATTTTTATAAAACCCCATTTTTAAAAAGACAAAAGATAGGGGGTTAAGAAAAATTAATTAAAAATTAAATTATTATTGGGTGAAATTATAAAAAATTAGATTAATATTAATTTACACCCTGATTGGTTTATTTTATAAAGACAATTAATTTAGCCAATAGTTTAATAATTAGCCCAAACATCTATAATTTACGCCATTAAAATCTTTCTTTATATTTATTTGTTCTTAACTCCTAGTCTTCGTTATTAAATGATTAACGGGAATTTATTAAGCTCTCTGCATTTAATTATAAATATAATTTAAGTTATTTTTGTAAAATGGTAGAGTAAAATCAATCACCTTGATACGATTCATAACTTTGTAAGAGATACCATTTCGTTTATAAATGTTGGCTATAGATTGAGGAGAGATCTTCAACTCATGGAACTGGATATGAAACATAGTTGCTCGTTGGTCGAGAGAGAAGTGAGCCCAATACTTCAAAATTTTTCATTGATAAAATAGTCAATATTCTAATAGGAACTTTGACTTATTAAGGAGTGATAGGGAACATTTAATGGTCTTCACTTTAATAACAGATTGATTGAATTTTATATCAGTACTAGTTTGACTTATTCACTGTATAATCACATCCATATTGCAGTTTAGACACTAAATCTACATACTATTCATCATAAATGACACATTTTTTTTCTTGCAAAAAAAATTAACCTTAACCTTAAAAAATGCCTCAAAATCAAAGCTCTTATAAACCTCACTAAGGGGTTGTAGGTTATTTTTTGTAAAAATCAACAGTTAAAGAAAAGGTAGAATGAATAGACGGGAATTAAAACTTTACTTTTTGCTTAATAATTGATGTACCTAAGTTTTATTAAAAAGTATAGATTTATAAATAAAATTCGAATTTCTTATCTTTGATATATTTAAGTTAATAATTACTTTATTAAATTGATCTAATATTAGTTTAATTATAATTAAAAACACCTCAATTATATTTTTGTGTTAAATCTATAAGATAGGCTTGATACCAAATTATTAAATAAAAATGAGTAGATATTCTTTTGCATCAACTTATTTTTAAAATAAGCATTATAAGATAATTATCAAAATAAATACAGATATTTTAATATTATAAAAGATTAAAATATATAACAAGATTGATTATATAGCATAATTAGATAAAATATATATATAATCAATCTTTTTGATTAATTATTTTTTTAAAACTTACATGCAATTGATGATGACTATTAAATAAATCAGCATATGTTTTATCGACATCTTTACTTTATGAGTATTATTTAAATATGTTTATATGTGATTTAATTTTTAATGATGATATTAAGTGATTTCTAATTCTATTTAAAAGATTTTCTATTATTTTATATATAATTCAAATACTAAATTATATCTCTATAGAATTGAAATTTTATCAAATTAAATTATTTTTTCAAGTTTGATGATAAGTAAATTAAAAATTTTCTTAACAAATTAATTAAATAATTTTTAATTAAATGATTATTAAATGTATATTAAATCTTTCATATTTTAAATTTATTAAGTACAAAATTTACCTTTGTACCATAACTTACTAGAACTCTCTAAACATATATTTTTCATAAAAAAATTTTACATCTTATAGTACATATTTCTACCTTTTTTTATACTTAGCTATTTAAACTATATTATGTTAGCAAAACTTTATTTATTATAACTTACATTAAGCAGCTATTACTCTAGTATTATTGATATTGGGGAAGTAATCTCACCCTTCATATAAAGTATTCATTTAATTTGTAGTATAATCAAGTGCTTTACGCTAATAATAATAATAGCACATAAAAATAGGGCGAGAATAATTTTCGAGCAATTGATTCATTCAAGCCCTTTATAAATTATTAGTTTGTAAAAAGTATATTAAGTTGAAAAATTCTAAACAAAACTTAATTTTATAAAATTAATTCATTATGCCTTTCTCAATAAAATATGTCAAACTTACTATATTTCCCAAAAATAGTAAATTATTTTACCATTGTATGAGGAACATATTTAAAATGAATTTATTGAATAAAAAATTTGATAAATTATGTCAACATAGTGGTAATTCCTAATATTTATCAACTAAGGAAAAAGTTTGTACACGCACCCCATGTTCATATGCTCTTAATTCTAAAAGTAAGAAACAAGATCAGGAAACAATCTAAAAGGCAAGGGGTGGAGCATGTTTCCCATAGTCTTATTCTTGTGTCAAGAAACCATACATATGTAGGAGTTTATAAATTAAATCTTTTAAGCAATATCAATATTTTAATTTTGAAATTTTCGACAATTTTTCGTATTTTTTCTATAAAACAAATAATAACTAAAGTTTTTTGTTAACTAAAATTAAGCTTTGATGGGACATTTTTACCATTTTTAATTCCAAATTTTATATTGAAAAACATATATTTTAGCTCATTTATAATTTACAGTATTTATTTTTTTATAAATTTAAATTTTAAGTTTAGATGATTAACTTGCCAGAGACATCTCAAGAGTATATTTCATTGAAAAATAATCAAATCAATGAATAATAATTGAAAACTAAGGTTTTCGAACTATTCAAGAGAGAATATTCGCCTATCTATTAATATATTTACACAAAAATATATAAAGTAATTTTTGTAAATATATTTGATAAGAATTTATTTAAAAAATTTAATATCGATAAATACATGGAGTAAGATCGTAATATGACTTAACTCTATGATGCATTAGAATATAAATTAAAATATTTTATTATTAATTAATGTTTATTATCTTGATATAATTTGAATTAATGATTGTTGATAATATTTGAAAAAATATTGACAATTTTGAGTCATTCATAGTGCTAATTAAATGAAAAAAATGAGATATATTATTTTTATAATTCTAATAATAATTATTTATATGATTCTAAAAATAATGGGATTATAAATGTTTGATACATTCAAAGGAAGCCGTGAAATGCGCTGGAGAAATGAAAGAGTTGTTTAATATATACTTCTCTAAATCAAAAATAAAGGTATTACATTTAAATTTTTTTAATTGATGTAATAGCATTTATACTAATTTTTAATCAAAATTGTTTTCACGAGATAAGGTATGACGAATGATCAATACAATAATATATGTCAATAAATTTAGATATTTAATTAATTCAAAGGAATTATATATAAAAATACAACCATGCCTATTTATAACCCAAAATATTAGAATTTCTGAAATTTTAAATAATATTTTCATTATTTAAATCTAGATGCTAAATGTAATTTATAAAAGAATAAATATGTAAAGATTTATTTTCTATAATAAATATTTGATTATTTTAAGATTTGATTCAATTTTGAAAATTATTGACCTACTTAGCAATTTTAAAAAATAATAAATGCGATAGATACTCTTAATAAAAATATAGAAAAATCTAAAAGATAATAACATTATAAATTAAATAGCAGGAAGAATATAAACCTAAAAACTATTAATCACTAATTAAATAAAGATTAATTAAAAACAGAATATACTAATCGAAGTTTAAAATCCTAGTATTTTAGAAATATATTTTTTAAAATTATATTTTTAGATCAATTGTAATTGATTCATTAAATTATTATAACAATTTCTTTTACTTTATCCTTAATTATTATATTTTAAAATTACATTATATCATACAAAATTGCACAGAAGTTTTTTTTTAATTATTAACCAATTTTTCCACTATAAAAACCTAAGATATCTTTTTAGAAATAGCAAAATATTGAAATTAATTTTTTCAATAAGTTATTCGAGATCATATACATTTAAATTATTTTCACATGTTACACCTAATATGATATTACCATTTACTTATTAAATTCATGTATGAATTATACAATTTGGAGAGAAGAGTACGTGAATTTGAAAGGACCTATTATTTTCGAAGATTTAATTTCATTATATTAAATTACGGAATCCTTATATATATATTATTATATAAATTAATTTATTATATAATTAGTTTTGCACTTTTTTAAACTTTCTTAATATATTATATATGCTATTATATTTATATAAGCAAATTATAATGAAAGTTAACTAATATTTCTTGTTAACTTCAATTTTATTTTTGCAAAATGTTTAAAATTATTTAAATATTTATTAATTATTTTAATAAGAGAGGATAAAAATTGTTATGTCTAAATTGAATCTATAAGTTAATAAAGATATTTAGTTTAAATGAACTAATCGATATTTGGACTATTCTTTACGATCATTTAAAAACCATTTCTATTAAAAAATCACAATTTTTAATTAGTTTAATATATATCAAAATGTAAATTTGAAAAAGAAATGACAAAAGAAACTAAAAATAAATATTTATAAAAAAAAAATAAAACTTAAGAAAAAATTTGAATTTAAACTTTAAATGTGATGATAAATGTAAAATTTAAATTAATATACTCAAAGAATTAATAGAAAATATTTATTATTGATAAAATTATTTTAAAATATTGATTGTAAAAAAAATATTGTAGGAAAGCATTTGAATTAAGAAAATGAAGTAAAATTATATAAAAATGATAACTTTTAGTGTATATTTTTATAAAATGCCTCTAAACTATGTCTTTATAAAATTGATTATATAATGATGAGCCAATCTTAAAAATGGATCGGGACTTTTGCGTTTGTTAATTACTAAACTTCTTGCTTGAATCATGAGTTCTAATTGAAATGCATGCCATTTCTAGATCGTCAGCAAGCTGACAAGTATTGATCTAATAGTGCCGCAGCTATTATATTATAGTTATTCGCTATCAAATGCAAGGAATCATTTTTTGTAATCAGTTAATGATATAGCTTTGTTTTTTCCTAATCAATGAAAAATATATTAACTGTTCTGAGAGTAAACAGAAAATAAAATTATTGATTTATCTGAATAATTTAGTCATATAACTAATAATAAAGTCCAGTTTAAATTTAATAATCTAGCTCATAATCAATTAGTATTAAATTTTAAGTCTATTTTTATTTGTTATGCCATAATTATATTATAAAATAGATTTACTTTACAATATTTTCCCAATCAAATTTATTCCTTATTATTATGAATTATATATTCTTTTTAACAAAATTAGTTAGTAAGCTAGTTTTTAGTGCAAAATTAATAGTAAATTCACAATTATTCAAGAGGTCAAGTATCTTTTATCTTAAAAATGCTTACCATAATATCTCCAAGATCACTCTTCTTTATTCAATTCAGCCTTATCTTTCACCCTTCTAATGTTATCCTAGGGTTCGATTAATTATAGTTCTACTCGTGCAACTTTAATTCATATGACAGGACTTATTCAAGTCCTGCTCATTTCTTTACATTAGCATTTACGCTTTTTTTCATATAAAAAACCAATTTAATAAATATCTTTCTCTATGTATTCACATCTTTGAGACAAAGGGCTAGTTTTTAGAGTCGGGTTTTTCCCTTCATTGTCAATAAATCTATCTAATTTCAGGTGATTTAGTAAGTAATTCACATGAAACTGAAGCTCAAATTTTCTCATTTTGATCTTTAGTTTCTCAATATTTAATTCTATTTAATCATAAACTAAGTAAAATTCTTTAAACTAATAAATGTAAATTAAATGACCAGTTTTTTAAACAAAATATAAATTTTATCAAAATTAGGAAAATTTAGTAAGTTTTAATTCTCCATATGGATGGTTCTATTCATTTTCAGTAGAGCAAGCGTTTGAGACAAGAATTAATGCCTTAAATTTATAAAAATATAATAAAAATAGGAACTTGGATTTAAAATTTGTTTTTGTTTACTTATAAATTTACTAACAGTAATTTATAATTAAAAAAATAATATTTATCAAATGATATTAATAAAAATATTTCAGCATAATTCAAAGGTAAAGGGTTATAAATCTTTGAAGAGGTACTAAATTTACTAATCTGAATAAGAAGAACAATAAATGTCATTTAATATTTATTTAACAATAATTTAATAACTATTTCCCATTTTACTAATATTGTAGTTTTTGAGTAAAATTAAATAATATGTTAGTTAAATTTTATGATTATTCATTGATAATCATAAAAATTTATTTAATTACATTTATTGCTTCCTCAATTTAATATTTAGTCATATTATAAGTTTATGAAGATATTTATTTCATTACATTCGATACTGTCTCTATAGAAATCTAACAAACTTTATAATTAAATTGTTCTTGCTGATTTTGGAGTGAACTATAAACTCATAGTAAGAAGCCTTACTAAGTGAAGAGAAAAAAAGCATTTAAGACTAATGAAATTAGGAACTTAGAAATTCCTAACTACCCTGAAATATCAGTGACATACCTATATGATGATGCTATGAGTCATCCAGATGTTGCTCTCTAACTTCCATCAAAGCTATAACTCTCTAATAAGTTTCCAGAGGAAACTTCTTCTTTGGTGTTCATTGCAACTCTGAAACCTGAGTGCTATAACAGTATTTTATGATGTTTTATATTAGTCTTAAATTAAAATTAATAAAATCAATAATAATCGTAAAAAAAGAAATATGTATGAATGGATTGAGTAAATTATTTTGATATATTTTCGTTTTAATAATCATGTTGTTATAGAGATAATAATTTTGATTGTTTGATTAAGATCATTCACTCCAAAACAACATTGGATTGCATTTTTTCAAAAATAATTTTAAAAGTTTTATCATTTATAAGTAGTAATTGGTGCTGAAGGAATCTATATAAAGTAAAATAATTGGGATTCTAAAAAATAGAGAATTAATAAAAATCTCAATCAGTAATTAAATTGATTATTGTTAAATGCCACTGTTTTAAAATTGGTTAAGTCTCATTCCAACTTTTTGAAGGTTTACTGCTTGATTTTTACTCCAATATCTATCGGCTAGGGATGCAGCTCTTTAATTCATTCTATATTTGTTTTAGCATGCAAGCTGCTACTGTCGTATAGTTCAGACCAGGCAGCTACTGCACCTCCCATTAGTAAATCATCTTGAATTTAAATATTATGGTTGGCTCTTGCTCTTCTTTTATTTAATTTGACCTATTAATTTAGACCTTTAATAACTTATTCATTATTTTTTTCTAGCTCATAGACAGTCATCCAGTGTCTGTAGCTTCCGCACCATGAATCTCCTCCAAACTTGTTTCCTCTTCCACAATCTAAATAGTAACTTGTCTTAGTGTAGAAAACGTATTTGTTTTTGGGGTAGGCTTCCTTGAAGGCAGTCATGTTTGAGTCTCCCCACCAGAGTAGCACGTCATTCTCTGATTAATTGAAGTAGAGGGAGTTCGGGTTTGACCAGTACATAGCAACTTTATCTGGATTAACTTCTCTTAAGATTTCTCTAGATTGAAAAACATATAAAATGATAATCATTATAAATCAAAATTAATATATTGCAGTATTTCATTTATTCTTATTAAGATAAAAGAGCATTATCATTTAAGAATTATAATTGTGATAAATAGATTAACTATTTTTCTATTATTTCAATGATTTCACTATGATATCTAAAACAAAAATTTGGATGAAATTTAAGTACTTATATTCGAAAATGTAATTTCAAAATAAAAATAATTATAAAAATTGCCTGAGCTAATAGTTGAACAGTTATTCAAGAGTTGTGAAATTCTTTTCTTTCATGAAGTCAGCTACATTAGGATTTTCATTGTAGCAAGAAAGTTTAACTTCGTCTCCTCCCATCATTAGCAAGTTATCTGGGAACCAGTTATTGTAATAAAGCAAAATAAAGCGATTTATTGTATTAAATAGATAAAATTGTATTCTTTAAGAATTTTTTTATTTTTTAAGCATTTTATGATTAATTAATATTCAAGTCAGTGAATACACCTCTTAGGAAATCGTAAGTTTTATTCATGAGGGGGTCTAGAGCACCTGATCTATCTCCTTCTATTTGAAAAGCTTCTCCTTTTAAATCATATCTCTGAAGCTGGGATCCATTCACAATAATTTAAGTATTAATTTATGTTGTTCTTTATTTAATTTATTTTTATGATTCCAATTGATCTGCTGTGTCCTGGATTGTCGAATTCTGGAATAACTCTAAGTCCGACTATCAAAGCGTATTCAACAATTTCCTTCACATTTTCTTTTTTAAAATAACTTATTGCCCTTATTGAAAACACTAAATTTGGCAATTGTCATAGCGTCAATTAGTTTTCTGATAACGTCCATTGTCATGTAATGTCTAGCTGTTTAATAAAGAGCATTAATGCAATAAAATACATAGCTGGAGTATTAAATATATTAGTAGAGATTATGTTTATATAAAGCAAAATTTTGAGAAAAAAATATATAAAAGAATTGAAATTTAACTACAAAATGATGACAAAATTTTAATTATCTACTCATCCGCAAATAATTATAACTCTTAAAATTGAATTTACTTTTCATATAAAAATGTTAAATATTTAACAATAAAATTTGATATAAATAAACTTGTATTTTCCAAAGTTATTTCTATCAAATTATAAGATAAATATGTCTTAAACATAAACTTTTATATTTTCAATATGGGGTTTATTTCTATATATTATAATTAACATATCTTCAGCCCTCTCACTAGTCCTACATACTGATTAGAAAACAAAAATATACTATGTTGTTAATTTATTTCAACAAAACTTTGATTCAAAGTAAGAGTAACTTACTATGATTAATTAACAAAATCTCTATATAATTATCTTGCCTTAGTTGGAAGTTGCATGGATCTATTAGGTAATATTACTCATCAATATATTATTATAATTATAATTTTACAAATCAAATAATAAGTTATAAATTCCATCATTAAAACCATATCAAGTAATTATCACATAATATTTTGCGCTACTAGCAAATTATTTTTAATTAAAAATAGTTTGTTTCTCAAACTATATAAATAGGAGAAATAATTATTTAAACAATTCCATTAAAGATGTTTTAAAAATTAATCATTTTATTTTATATTAGCATTTTTCAAACTTTTTATAGCAATATTTTACTCTAATCTTCATAAGTCATGTTCAAGGGGTCAGGAATGATTAATATGTAGAATTATATTATCTTTCTTAACAAATGATTCTATTAGTATATTATATATTTTTCAAAAGTATTTACTTCTTCTGTCATAGTTGTATTTGGCAATCTATGGAGACATTACATGCCGATTTCACAATAGCCAGAGGTAATTGATTTAATATATAAGTAAGAATGCCAAGTCTTGTAATCACATCCTTGAAAGAGTTAAGTCTCTTGTAATTTATTTTATATGAGTAGAGCTCTTGGCCACATGTTAGCATGCAAGCAAAATATTAAAGCTTAAATAAAGCATTAATTACAAGAGTATAATTTAAAATTAAATAATGGGATTGATATATGATAAGCATATTATTGTAGGAATACATTTGAAATTGAGAAATTAATTTAAATTCAATTAATTATAAATCAAAACATTGGCAGTTAAAGTTGGCCAATTTGAACGATCTTGGGCTCATTCGAAAGGGAATTTAAATTAGCTGGACTTTATTATTGGCGGTACTATTTTATCGCATCCCTAGAGCGAGATAACTCGACTTTAATTAAACTCATCTAAATTCATTAAATTATACCCTCACATTAAAGTCGAGTTATCTCGCTCCAGGGATGCAATAAAATAGTACCGCCAATAATAAAGTCCAGCTAATTTTGAATTCTCTATCAAATGAGCCAAAAATCGTTTAAATTGGCCAACTTTAACTGCCAAGATTTTGATTAATAATTAATTTAATTTAAATAAATTTCCCAATTTCGAATGTATTCCTACAAAATTACCAGCTAAAATATCAATCTAAAGCAAATTTGGAATTAGCAAACATTGCATAAATTCAACATTTTATTAAAATTTAAATAAACATTACAATTCATATAAACCTATTGTTCTTGATAATTCTCAAAATATAAGCTATCTCACATTTATATATATAATTTAGAAATGTATTTAAAACCTATTGTTTGATTCTTTTAAATTAACAATTTTTCATTAGTCTAAATGACAATAGTGATTGATATAAATATTGGAAATATTCAAGTTGAATTAAGCTATGAAATTAAAAATGGAAGAAAATAAGATTCAAATCTTTAATAAATGAATACCATGAACTAAAAACAAACTATAAATCCTTTTTAAAAAGTTTTATACTTTCTATGTTTCATCTAAAGTATAATAATTTACTTAATAAAATATATTTTCCCCATTCCTTCAGCAAATCTTATAAGTATTTGCTTTTTTACACTCTTCCATCAAGCAAAATTAATTTGAATTTAAAAAGTAAATGAATATATTTTATGTTACTAGCATTATGTATTATTATCAAGACAGGTACTAGTATTATTTAGACATTTTTAATATTCTTGTTCAACTTTTTATTTTCATCTATGTCTCTAATTATTAACTTAATAGCAAACTTAAATTTATAAAATGTTATTCAATTATATTTTTGATTTCAACAATTTTCAGTTATTTTATAAATATTCTTTGCTGTTTTATTTAAGATTAAGAGATTTCCATAAATTAAATGTATGAATAATAATCATTATATCTGTGAGAGAGGGATCTAGGATATTAAACTTCTATTAATTATTATAATAATCAATCTTAATTAAGATGTTCAGCAATTAAATCTCAGACTGATGAAATAATAAAATTATTATTGTTATAAAGAACAAATGTGTTAAAGTTTTTATCTGACTATAAGGATGACTGCAGTAAAAGAAACTTTAGAGCTGTATGTAATAAAATATATTTATATATAGCTTGGAAACAAAAGAAGCTGAAATATAATAATTTATACTATCTAATTAAGTCCTATGATCTAGAAATTCTGATGGATAAATTTAGAATACATCTTATTTTATCTTGAATTAAAAACCCAAGATATTTTCATTATTTAAATAATTAATAAATTATAAAGAAAATAATTTATTTTCAAATGTATAGAAGAACTTTATAATGTTAAAAATTGAGAATAAAGATCTGGCGTTTTAAATAATCTCGGTTGGCTCTTGCAAAAAAATGTTATCTTATAAAATATAATAGATCTAATTAATAAATGCTAAAGAATTTTAATGAATTATATACTTTTAAATTGAAAGTAAGAGTAAAGTTTCTCAATAGGTTCCTTTGACTTCAAGAATTTCTTGTCTTGCCATATTTAATTGAAACAAAGCAAAAATTTGTAGAAGATGGAATATGAAATACAATACTATTGATTGATCATATGTAAAAATATATTAAAATGTTAGAAAATTAGCTATCTAAAGCCTATAATTTTGCCTTTTTATAGCCATCTTAAATGCATTAAACAAAGCATATTGTCAACTATTTAGAATAAAATAAACTAAGATGTTCAGCAAATTACTCATTACGAGTGGATTCATAGCGATTTCTGGTTGCTATTAATTCGAAAAACACATACTAGACACCTCCTAGCCTCCAAGCATCCTTCCTTACTTAGTAAATATCATGACTTTTGGAGAGGTTTCTGCTTTCATAGATCCAAATAACTTATATTGATTAAATATGTATGAAATAGTAAATGTCACATAATAAAATTGAATTATTGCTCATGATGAAATTTTAGAAATTTAAAAAACTTTTCGTGAATATATATTAAGCATTTAATAAATAATAACTTATAATTTAAATTAAAAAAATATTACTATTTGTAGATTAAAGATGAAATAGATAAATAAATTATACTTATATTATTACTAAATATAAATTATTTATTTAAATTCTTACTTTTTTTTAAGTAGTAATAATCTAAACACTATCATAATCAAAGTTTTTCTCTGATATAATTATCTATTACTCAATAAATTTTATTTAAAAAAATTATACTTTGAAAATCAAAATAAATAAATAAACAACTCTAACATTCATATATCTTTATATATAATTTAGTAAATTGATTAATTTATAGATTAATTAACTCTTTTGAATTAAAATATTATATAAAAATTCTGCTCAATCAATAAGAATTTAGAGCTACCGATGACTTAGCTCTAATCAAGTACATTAGCTTGAATGTATTATAAGATGAAATCAAGGAGTTACTTCACCCAGACATTCTCTAAACTGATGAGTCCTATATTTATATGTATCTGATGGATACTAACAAATTACCATCAAAGCTAATCAGTGAATATAACATTTAAATAAATTGCTCTAGCTCTAGTGAGAGGCTTGTCCACAATGACTTAACTTGTTAAGAAATCTTACTCATAAAAGGGTTTTTACTAGATAAACCAACTTCCAATCGTAATTCATGATGCCCCCAGATACCCCTTCAGAGGATTCATGCTGGACACAGCTAGACATCTAATTAACTACTAGTTTTCTCAAATTATTATATGTGTTTTACATTGGCACATCGTGGACGATGAAAGTTTTCCATTGGTACTTGATTCATTCCAATATCGCTGAGCATGGAGCTATTCACGCTGATCATGTTACACAAAGAATTATAATAATATAATAATTTCTTAACGAATCTTTCGAGCGTCAGGATGCCTAAGAGCTTTGATTTTACTCATAATTTATGGAAGAAGAATTTCGCTTAACTAAGAACACTCAAAGAATATATCATATTATTTAAATATTTTTGTAGAAAGATGTTTAAAATATAGAGATCTATGAGATAATATTTTAACTCATAGAATTTTACTAAACAAAAGATAGATTCAATCAAACGCAAAATGCATTTTCAAATTAAAAAAGAACTTGTTTGATTATTTAATATTCTCATCAATAACAAACAAACTAGTTTGATAAAAATAATAATAGTATTTTATTTGTATTTATCATTGGACTGGAACGCTATAAAATATAGAGATATGATAAGATGCTTCGATCAAACTAATGTATATAACACTGGTGTGAAAGGAGAAGCTTATTAATTCACATATTTCATTAATAATTAGAGATCTTACGCTAAATCTTAAAATTAAATATTTAATTAAGTATGGTAAAATAAATCAATAAAATGAAAAGAAAAAACTATATAAAAATCTAGCTATAAATAAAACAAAATTTTAAACAAAATTTTATTTTTAATTAAACAAAACTCTATTTTTAATTTTTAAAACGACGGGTTTATAATCTCTAATTTAAATATGTAATATCATAAGAGACCTGTGAAAACAAGGATTTTTAAATTTTTAAATAAATCCCTAAATTCATTAAAAAATATATTTTATTTATCTAAAATGATATTAAATAAAATATCATATAAACTCATTTAAAGTTTTGGAGAGTTAAACCAAGAATTTCATAATAATAAATGTCTGAACTTTAAATATATTTAAATATTAGGTTTTTTAAACAGGCATCACATTGCTATTTCAAATCTTAAAAAATTGTTATATTTTATTCATTTTTTATATCCTTCAATTTCAAGTACAAACTCTCAATTAAATTAAAAAAAAGAAGATTATTCTCAGACTTTTAATATAAAGATAATAAAGTATGCAGTAAAACATTTTTATGATGAATACGATAGACTAATTTATTGCTCTAAAGGCTCAGCTAGTCCATTCAACAAAAATGATTTGCAGAATATATTAATTTTTATTAATAAAGAGTTTATAATTATAACATTTTAATTGTATAAATTGGCATGAATGTTATCATGAGTTTATAAATATCTTTCATAATTAACAACGTATATTATATAATATTATTCTTAATGTTAATTTTTTATGATATAGATAAATAAGAATTTTATATGATGAATTATATTAAATATGCTGACAGCTGCACAGGTTTATAAAGATTACGGATTCTTGATATATTTATTTATAATTATTTTAAAACATCATATTTACATTTATTTTTAATGAGTGTAAATATATAAATCAGTTTTTTTTAAAAAATTTATTGATTTCTCTATCAAATCTAAATAGACTTAATTTTGACGAAGAAACTCTTTCATTATATTTATATTAAATAAAAAAATTAAATATAACTGGTATTTACACTATAAATTTTGAAATGTTTAAACTATATATTTTCATTGTTAGAACAGTAAAAGAATAAAAGCTATAAAAATATAATTTATTAATTTTTTATTAGAGATTTAATAATTACTGATATTAAGTGCTTTAATATATTTAAGTGATTCAATAGTTTAATAAATATAATAAAACATTAATATATTAATCAAAAATATTTTTAAACTTAAATAAAAAATATTTGCTAAATGTAATTGAAACAATACAACAATTTCTATTTCAACTTCATTAGAAGATTATGAGGATAATTAAGCCAAATATATGAAGTTTACTAAATTATTTTATTATAATATATTTTGGTTAGAAACTTAGAGTGACAATAAAAACACTTTAATACAAGTATCTACTTTGATTATTTTAAACATAGTCAATTAATTTTCAATTTTCTTATATTTATTTTAGTTTCTACAATTTTTCTTTTTTATGTAAATTAATTTGTATAATAAATGTAAATAATCTAAGAAATTATACATACCCTTCTTAAATAATCATGTGCTTTAAATGTGTTAATCTAAAAGTTCGTGAATCAACCTCTGGTGTTAAGCAACCCACAAACTTTCATTCACATCACAGCAGGAGGAATGAATAGTTTGGCCGAAAGTTTCTCCTATGGAAATGAATTAATTATCACTTGCCTTGGACAAGACACTTTTCTTAATTGTGAGCTGCAGCAAAGCAAGGGAACCGCTGAGTGTATATTACCCAAATCTGGCAAAACAATCACCTAAGGTATCTCTAATAAACATGAAATTAAACTAATTTACTTATTATACTATAAATAAAAAAACATAAAATCTAATTTTAAGTTATTTATTTATTTTATCAATTGTTTAGTTCATTCTATATCAATTTGTCTATATAATACAAATAAAATATACATTGCTAATTATAATATACCCTAAATATATTAATTCTTGCTTTATTATCAACAAATACAAAACGAAAGAATAGCAAGCAGAAAGACAGCTCTTTAAGTAAAGATGCATTGAAAACGCAAAGTTCTATGATGAAAACGAAGAAAACATTCTATTTTGGGTTGATTATTCACAAGAAGTTCACAAAAATTTATTAAATAATAATTTAATTTAATAAAATATAATCAAAATATATATATAAACTAATATAAAATTATTTATAATTATGATTGGGTTATAGCATCTAGCTCCAAAATATATTTGGAATATGAATACAGCTGAGAGGTTTGATGCCGATATTAAGCAAACATTTATTTTGGTGATTGTTATCGCACTTTTCATTATTTTTAGGTTCTTGAAGGGAGTACTGTCATCACTGTATTGAAAGTATTTCTAAGTCAAATTTATTTAAATATATTTTCTTGCTAAATTTTTAGAAAAAAACACTATATATACGCTATACTAGTAAATTTAAAAATAAACTTGAGAATATTATAATTTTTAATATTCAAAATTTTCATTTTTAAATAAATTAAAATTTTTAATCAATTATACATATTTCCATACATTCAAGATTTTGTTTTAATTAAAGGACAATCAAATAATTATAAAGTATTTCCTAATTAATAATTGAAATGGCTGATTCATTAATCAAAATCTGAAAACAATTATTAAATAATGTAAATTAAATAATTCAATATTTTACCTATTATAACTAACTTGCAACAATATTTTTAATTTATGGAAAATAAGTATTATAAGAAAATAAGCATTACGAAACATTGATACTTATTAAACAAATTTATTTTTAAATAATATTTTCTAAATATGAAATTAGTCAAATGCATAAATTAATAAAGAGAATTTAATTTAATGTTAAATATCGAAGCTAAATAATTCAGTCAAAATTTATTTTAAATTAATTAGCAAAAAATATAAATATATATTTGCAATTGCTTAGATATTCTATCATCAAATATACCGAAAATAAATAATAATCTATAATTATTTTAAATTTATAAATAGAATTCAGTTATTGAAAATATTCTTAGAATTGAAAATTAGAGAAATTAAATAAGTATAATTATAGGCCATATTTACCTTATCAAATAGTTATTATTTTTATTTTTTATGTTTTTAGAGTTTTAAACAGTACTTTCTTTATTATTTATATCTTAGTATATAGTTTCTCTTCAAAAGATACCTGAAAAACTTAGCAAAATTAGATGATGATGATTATGACTAAGATTTGGAATCAACACATTTAATACAATTATATCCAGATGCAAATTAAAAGTAATATAT